>APFE031437485.1:6370-28163 GCA_000404065.3 Pinus taeda
GTGACCCACCCATATACCATTGCATGGACAACTTTTTAAAGTATTTCAATCAATTTCTTGTGATGGAAATACGTTTTATTAAAATTTTAAAAACTCAAATATGATTGAAATAAGTTATATATTCAATTTTAAAAGATGTGGAGATGTAAAAGTTACAAATACAAGTTTTATTGAATTTTATTTTGTTTGAGGTTATCTACAAAAGCTTAGTCATAATGCATGTCTTCAATAATTTTTTTGTTCTTACACTGAAATCAATGCACAATGTTAAACTAATTACCTTGAAATTAATGTACACCATATATCTAGTTACATCAAATAAAAAATCAACATCTTCCCTGAAATCAATGCATATGATGCAAGCAATCAAATAGCATGAGAAATAAACATCTACACTAAAATGAATGCATTTGCAAGCAATAAAATAGGATTAGAAATTTCAACATCTAGTGCTAGCAATCAAATAGGATTAGGAATCAACATCTACACTGAAATCAATGCATTTAATGAAATATCAATCAAACAAGAATATAAATTAACATCTTTCATGAAATTAATGCATTTAATAAAAGAAATGAAATAGAATTAGAAATCAACATCTACACAAAAATCAAATAGAACTATAAATCAACATCTATACACTAAAATCAATGCATCTAGAGCAAACAATTTTCTTCCCTTTCTCTCCCCCTTCCATCTATATCGATATCTCCCTCAATTTCTCCTTCTTTGTCTCTCTATATCACCCCCCCAACCCCCCGGCACACACCTCTCTCTTATATTTTACCCTATCTCCTCCCTTCCCCTCCTCTCTCTCTCTCTTTCTCCCTCCTTCTCTCCCTCCCCCCCTCTTTTCCCTCAGGTTCTCTTCTCTCTCCTCTCTTCTCTCTCTTCTCTATTATTAATTATATTTATATATTATCTATATAGCTCGTCTTGCAACTTTGTTGACTATGTCCCTCCCTCTCTCATTCTCTCTCCCCCTTCTCTCCATCCATAGAGGCTTCACTAGGGGAGCAATACCATACCACATGGGTTCATATTGGGGTATATATATTGAGGGAAAAAATGACATAATATATTGAACATACATTAGGGGTAATTCTTTTTTATATTGGTAGGTATAAAAAATGGAGCTCAAAGCTAATGAAAAATATAAAAGGGTATAAAAATGTTAATGAAAAACTGATACCTACAATATCTAGTGAAAGTAGGGGTTTTACATTGATAGTAAAATTGCGAAGATGGAAATGCTTATATCCCGCCGTTCTTGTGATACATCTATGCTTAGATCTCAAAGATGAGTGTCCCTTATTATTGTTGGCATTTTTTAAAAAAACTTTTAGTATTATTATTATTTTTAATTCTATTTTATTTCCTTATTAGGTAAAGATTAACTTGTTTATTTATTTGGTTATTTTGACATGTCTTTAAAATTTCTATTTTTTTTTTAATATTTAAATCAAATTATGAATTCCAACTAAGGAAATTTCTACTAAAAGGTAGTGAGTTTGGGTACTTTACATTTATACTTTGATATGTAACATAATTAGTGAATGGCTATAATCTTTCACTTGGTAAAGTTGGTAATTAGTGAGTGGCTGAAAGCTTTCACTTGATAAAGTTGGTCATTTATGTCTAGTTTTCATTTCCATTAAATTAAAAATTATATCATGTCAAAGATTCACTGGTGTGATGCAGGAGAAATCAGCTCAACAATATCATTGTATTTTAGTAAGGCATAGGGGGTCTTGTGTTTCGAAGGAAGTTGGTTTCCTAAGTGTGAATTAATGGAATTATTTAGGATTTTGAGTGATTTTAATGAGAATAGGATTTAATTGAATATTGTGAGACATATTTCTAAATATTCTTGAATGTAGGAGAATATGAGAGATTTAGGATAGTTGAGAGATTGAGGGATTTGAGAATTAATTGTAAAACTCAAATTAGGAGTTAGTTCATGATTTTGAAGATTAGAGAGGATCCTTAGGGATGAGGAAGAGGTTTTAGGATTTTGTTGAGAGGGTTATGGATCTAAACCAGGAATTGCTTTTAGAATCCCTTTGTATAAATGTAAGCCTAAAAGGCATAATGAAAAGTTAGATAGGTTATATGGTTGGATAGATAACCAAGTTAATTAGAGGGTGATTGTAAGCCTATGGACATATTGTAAATAGAGGCCACTAATTAGAAGAATCGGGCCGGAAAGGGACGGAGAATCTCAATATGTAATCATTTGTTTATATGTTTATTTGCAGAGAATTCGATTCTGAGTGTGTAAGTGTGCAATTCGAATATGGAATGATAAATTCTGTGTGTATTAGAGATTTTGTATAATATATGTATGCAAGCAGAGTTCGATAGAATACATAGTGAAGAAGAATGAGACAACAGATTGTAATTGACCTTTGAAATCATTTGAAGGACCAAAGTAATGTTGTGGAGTGATCGTGATTAAAGAAATCACAGAATTAAGCTTAGGAGGGAGTCGTGCAACAGAACAGCAAAAGGACAAGAAACCTTGAAGAAACCTGAAACCACAAAGAACATTGAAGGATGGTGTAAAAACCCAAATGAAGAGAAGAGTGAAGCATTAATGCACAGGAGCCGTTGGATCTAACAAGTCAACAGACGAGATCAAGTCGCATGGAATGGAGCTCTTAATAGCACATTGCAACTTATCACAGGAGTGAATGAACCAAAATTAAGGGAATTATGATTGCGACATGCGATGTCATTGTGAACTGTTGGATCGTATGCCCTTATCAATGGTGGAAGAGCTTTAATAAATCTTGCATCACAATGTTTCATTGATGAGTGAACTAACCTTAGCCACAAGCGATTGCGATATGCGATTGCAGTGTCTGATGCGATCAGAGATTTGATCGCATCGCAAATATCTATGGGAGGTAGACCTTAGCCCTTAACCAATGCGACATGCAATGCAGAGTGTGATAGAAGAGAGGACCTAAGAAAGTAATGACTGCAGTTTATGTTTATTAGAGTACGGGTGTGTTATCGTATCTCGGATGTGAAAGGAGAAGTCTTAAGAGTCCTGTGAAACCCCAAGAGTGCGATTGTGATAAGGCATGCATTGAGAAACGTGCAAAGGCTATGGAAATACAAAAAGGTATGGTTATTCATATTTTATGGAATATTCTATTATGAATGAATTATAATAGAAATAAAGCACTTAGAAGGTTTTTATGGGTAAGTCTAAATATATCAAAGAATAAGAGTGGGAATTGGATATATGTGCAGCATAAGGATTAATAGGAGTTCATAAGGGTGCATTAGGGATTAATGAAAGGTTAATGAAAATGATGTGAATAAGTTCCGAGATAAAGGATTGATGAAGGGAAGACTATGTTTAGTTAATAAATCATTCTGCACAGATTTAACAAATGGGGGCCTTAAACCATTAAATATTGAATATGTAACTCAGCGGAGAGTTAAAATTCTTGGGGAAAGATAGATATATGCATATTACATGCATATTGTGGGTATACACGGGTTTTCCTACGTCATGGTGCCTTTATTGTTTCTACACTTGTGGGGATGTTACTTGATTTTGTCATTAAATCACTAAGAAAAGTAATGTTTCACATGAAAAATTAAAGGGTTCACACATTGATGTCCAATGAAAGGAGTAGGTTTTTTTTAAGAGAAAACCCAATGGTCTTTTATTAAATCAAAACATTGTTACATGCATATAGATCTTGTAATCTATCATGCCCTCTATCAACTCAGATTACAGAAATGTGACAGAAAATGAGAAAAATGTTTCTTATCCTAAAAGCATTGCAAATTTCAATTGTCAAATGAAAGGAGTAGTTATTGACACCATAGGTATTCCAACTTATGCTAATTTTTTTTTTTATTGAACAACAACACTATGGGATAGTTAAAATACGCACCATTATATGTATGCCAACATAGGGGTCACTACCTACAAATGAGCCAAATCATATCTTAGATAATACCTTGTGGTGAAGGGATTGGTAACCATCTCAACTAGAATGGTTGTTAGGTTTATTATCATCCCATCCACACTCATGACTCAATTGGGTGAAGTATAAGGTCCATAGAGAGGAGTTGGAAAATATTTCATGACCAAGGTGACTTTTCCTAATAGAGCTACGCTGCTTCTTATGAGGCTTCTTCAGAGCATAATGCATCTAAGCAAAATAATTGGCTAATTCTTATTGCCAAATTGGTGGCATCTTGCTATTTTTTCTTTCTTGTTCACAAGTTACATCAATTCAATAGTAGTCAAATTTCCTTTATTTCTTATAAGATGTGTAAATATTGAGATAGGAGACCTAAATCATAATATCTAGATGTCTATGTTGAGTTAGACTTGGTCGGGATGAAAACATTATCCTCACTAAATCTAACATTGAAATAATTTACTAATGAGACATCTCCACATTTAGCTATAATCTTAATGAGCTACAAGGCATTTGTCTGGGTATCATAAATATCACCCAAGAAATTCTTTGCGAGTTAGGTAGGTTGAGTCAATTTCAAATCTTTGAGTACTACCAATATTAGTGGGGATTGATCAAACGATGATGTAATTAATGGCTTGCCCTTAACAACGAAAAGACAAATATACATTCACATTTTTCAAACAAGTGCAACGACATCTCATTGAGCAAGGGTCCATGAAGGAAAGAAGGGAGAAATTAAATATGTTTTAGGCCTTTGAGAAAAGAGGCATTGCTCCATGCATTTTCTCAATAACAAGGCAATAGGAAATGCAAAAAAAATAAGCCAAAGGTATGGACCAACAAACATTGACCATACGAGAAAATATAAGCATTGAGTAAAGATAGTACATTCGACATGTAGTTCAATGAGGATATAAAATGTCAATGGAAAAAAGGAAAAATTATTTTAAGTGTGTATGTTTCAAGTTAACATATGATAAGGCATTGTAATTCCACCAAGAAAATCCCTTATTGGGTTGAGAAAAGAATGTTTGGAAACTTAACAAAATGATGACGTATAGGATTACTATGAAAATATATCTATGCATCTTGATAAGATATAGTACTCAATGAATATGATAGGATCTCGAACCATTATTCATCGGGTAAGTTTGTGACCTAATCTATTGAAGTAAGGAAAGTTATATTTTTAATCAAAATGTGGACTAGGAAAATGGGGCAACCTGAAGGTTAATCCACTATGCAAGAAAGAAACATCACATCCAAATATCAACTTGTTGAGAAAGGTATCAATGTACTCAACAACTTTTCTGAAAACACGAAGGAGACGTACCATATCCAAGGTTCCAAGTAAACAACGAAGTTGCCCACTGAGCAAGGACAAGGCTAAATTTCCTTGAGTGGAATTGTGTGGTTAAGGCTTTTCTTGGGGAGAAAAACTACTGAAAATCAAGGAAACATAACTGATGAGGAGACAACTAAAAGTTGATTAAGAAAAATTGATAAAAACATGCAAACGACATTAGTAAGAAACATATACTAAGGAAACAATGTGAAATAAAACCAAGCCAGCCAATATGTGCCTTGCTCAAAGAGCTTGCTTTGCTGAGAAGAAAATGAAATAGGTTGTCGCGCAAGTCACATCCTAGTTGGCTTCACTAGGAAGCACATAAACTAAAAAGAAGCGGATGCATTGAAATGAGGACCATAAGATGAAATGTTACCATCAAGCATAATTTAAAAGGGTAGTCAAAGATTGAATCTTAACCCCAAACAAAGAACACTTTAGCTCTACATTGGAAGTTAGAATTACTAGGACTCTTTTAGGTGACATTGTCAGTTACACCATCTTTTTGTAACTTGATTAAATCATTTTTACTACAATATCTCTTCTTTAATGGATAATTTCAAGGTCACAGTTACACAAAAAAAATTATGAACATTATAAACATATTTTATCAACATATTTTTTAAACATATTTTTTAAATAACATTCCCTTTTACATTTAGCTTTTAATGCTCCTTTTATTCATTTCAAAAATATATTATTGTATTGAGAGGTGCATTTACAACTTAGTATGAAGGAGACATGTAATCCTTCCATGGTCAATCTTTAGTTGACACATGTTTCTTTTAAAATAAAAATGAAATATACTCTAAATAAAAAGCAATGTTGGTTATAATAAAAATAGAAATAAATAGGGTGAATGCAGGAAGATGGGTTACACTTTTGGGCCAAATGTGGCGATGAAATTTCAAAATTTTCCTCTTTTATCGAATTGAAGCTTTCAAAATTCATATAGGCACTGTGGGTGAATGCATGAAGATGGGTTACACATTTGGGCCAAATGTGGCAATGAAATTTCAAGTTTTTCCTCTTTTATCGAATTGGAGCCCTCAAAATTTATATAAGCACTGTGAATTTTGATTCGAAGTGAAAAAACAAATTTTAGAGAATTATGTCATTTTGCTAATGATATTTTTTGCAAAAAAAATTAATGTCATGTAATATGTCAATTTTCCATTAAATGAAATCTTGTCCTTGCAAATTTTCACACATCTTAAGAGGTATCTATGTGTTCACGTAGCATAACTTAGTTTAAAATGTGTAATATATATATATATGCTACGTGGAGAGAAATAAGTTTTTTCATATTAAATCATAATTTTTTTTCTGTAAAAAAAAAAAAATATCTTTTCCAAAATTTGCAAAGTAATATTTCAATTGCATTGTGCAGACATGTGTTCATGTAAGTTTATTTTCAACTATTTAACTAAATTTAAAAACCAAGAATACCATTTTGAAGATAACTCATAAATGAGGATAGTGGTATTTTCTGAAAATTTTTCGTTGTGCATAATTTATGATATTGATTTTTTATTCAACCTCTTTAAAATAGTTCAAAAAAATTCCAAGCATTATGTTTAAAAGAAATTAGATGAAAATATCATATAAATTCAAAAATGTTAAACTCAAATGCCATTGGATTGAGGATTCCTTCATGAATCCAACACGATCACCTCCACCACGTAAGGAAAAATTTAGTCTTGAGGTTGCTAGGGTACAAAATGGTGTTATAGAAGGGGTGCTGAAATTGTGGATTTTAGGACTTTAGAGGCTCATCGAAGGGTTTCATAAACCCTCGATCGAGATCGAGCCATGGTGTTATAGAAGGGGTGCTGAAATTGTGGATTTTAGGACTTTAGAGGCTCGATGAAGGGTTTCATAAACCCTTGATCGAGATCGAGCCATATATATAGTTAATAGGGGCTCGGTTGAGCGCTATGGCTTGATCGAGCTACATAGCTCGATCGAGGCTCTATAAAAAAGAATTGAATGATCTAAAATTAAGATTTTACCACATTTTAAAATACAAAATTTTATTAGAAGTTTTTGTTATCATGTCACATATAAACCTTATTAAATTAAATATTAAAATATTATATTATTATTATTATATTATTAAATTAATTGATGAATATGGTATTATATAAAATTTTAATATTAATATGATTCATGTTTAATATTAAATTTATTTAATTTAGGATTAATATAATACTATTAACTTTAATATATTATAATTTTGTTATATTATATAATATATACTTAGCACAACCACATTAATAAATGTGGTTGATATACAACATAAGCATAAAAAAAATAGTCATTAACAGAAAAGGGTCATACAAGCTGACTCAATATGTTAATTTTATTCAACATATTTTTTTTTATAATCTAATATAGTAAAATATATAATATTTTTAAAATCCTGAAGTAATCATATCCTAACGCTACCTTTAAATAAATAAAACCTAGACAGTTTCAATTGGAAGATATGAAGCGCTCTATGTATCTTTGATGGAAGTAGTTGGAACATTATTATTTTGGAAAATTTTAGATAATATTTCCATGGAAAATTATCGTTTTCCCTCCAGATATATGGAAAACACATATTTGAAATCTTGAGATATACACACACACACACACACACACACATTTTTGAGATATAGGGGAGAGAGATTTGGAGAAAAGGGTAAGAGAGAGAGAGAGGGGGACACAAATATCTAGTGAGGATCTAAAGTCTTAAGAGGATCTAGTGAGAGGTGCGTTAAAGTTTGTCAAGAAAATGATCAATGACACAACCAAAGAAAAAAAGGGATTTGGACTCAATTAAGTAGACTAAGTCCATTATTTGGGAAATACCATTACACTAGTGGCTCTAGTTATCATAATTCATTGTGTTAATTTTTTTCTAAGTTAGCATAATTTATTATTTTTTTCATAATAATTAGATTTTAGATTAGAAAGTATTGTAGGAAAATCAGATAGAATTGTAGAATAAAATTGAGAAGTTTGACCTAATTTTTATATCTAAAGCATATTTATATTTAACATCCAAAAAATCCTTATTCTTGTCCTTCCAATTCCAACAATTATAGCCATGGAAATGGTATTGCGTCACATATTGAAATAGTGAAATATTCTTTGATAAAACATACCAAATATAGTGAAAAACTATCAATTATGTCCTTCAAGCGACTCAAAGGTGCGGCCCACCTAAGTCTCCATTGGAGCATCCTCGAAGTGCATCTCTACTATAGAATGAGCTACAACACTAACTTCACCTATGGTATCATCTGGTTTCCAACTTTGGGTTCATGTAAGATGTAGATATCCTCCTTGTTGGCTGCAGAAAAACCATTAATAGAGGATTCCTATGATACCACGAAAAATTAAGTGAGGGAGAGACAAGACAACCTCCTAGTGGAGGCTAAGATGAAATTAAATACATCCAACTAATGACTAGAAATAACCCATTTGAGACATTAATTGAAGACATTTTTTGAGATGAATTTACATGAATTTATTGACTCCATTTTCCATTTCAATGAGTTTTAGCATATGTGTTGCATTTTTCATCACACACTCTTCTCTAGCTTGATTTTTTACCTTGATATTTTTGTCTAATTCTTCCTACCAATAGTTCCAATAAATGGTGGAGTTCATCACATTGGATTATGCTTTAGCTATTTCACATTTAGGACATTTAACCCCTCTTTGAACCTCATTTATCTAAGACATAACATAACAATTGATTTTCCAATGGTGGTGCATCATAGTTGCCTTAGTTTTACACATACTCCATGATTTGAATTGGATCATTATATTTTTTCATCCATATTGATGCTTTCAAAGTGGAAAAAGGGGAGGAATTAACTCACAAGACCATTTTTATTGGCAGTCTCAAATTGGAAAATTTAGGGTCAAAAACTACAAGAGTCATTTTGAGGCCTTAAACGAACACTTTTTCTAGTCTTGACCTTACTATGAACCTAGATTTCATAATATACATGTTGATACCTTTCCAATGGTGCAAAAATCCCCTCAACCGGAGCTCATATGAGAAAGTTATGCCTCTTAGAAGTTGACATATCGAAATTGACCACCATAATTCGAGAAGATGCCATTTCAAGCCCCACACCTCATAGAAAATGAGCTAGCTATGTTATCATGATGAAGAAAATTCTAGAAGAGTCCATATTGTAACTATAGTTAAGAGTTGAATGAGTTAAATCTAATCACTAGTAGGCTATCAGATTATGTTATAATTGGGCCACTAGGACGAAATGGGGTTCCATTCTTTCCGAGTTCATTTTGTTCCAAAGACAAGAAAAATAGCCGAGAGGGATAGGGAGAGAGAAAACATAGAATATTTGTGCATTGTAGTAACTTGTAGGCCATATACCTTACTTATTTGTATTTACAACTATTTTGTATTCAGAGAAAGATAGCATAGCAGCCTCACCTTCCAACTGGATTTTCTCCCAAAAAGGTTACTTGTGTTATATCTTGTGTTAATTGTGGTTTGTGAGTTTTTACTTCGCTATTCTGTATTTTTTTCATAATTATAATTTTCATGCATACGCAATAAAAAATAATTTACAGATCTAGAAATCAAAAGAGAAATAAACACTCATGGTGTAGATTTTAGATTTTTAAGTATAATTTTCTTAGATCTAGAGGAATATCCAAAATAATCTATAGATCGCTCCAAACCAAGCTTTCCATAACGATATCACCCGAATTTTTTCCAACACTCATTCATTACTAGAAATGACATCAAAATTAACAACGATATACCATTAAACCAAAACACAAATGCATTCTCAATCAATCAATATACATACCATAACTCTCCCATCATATTGAATTTAATTATACAAATTAAAAAAAAAATCTAAAAATAAATGATAAAGAAATATTAAATCAACATCTATTTTACATAAGCCACTACCACTCTTTATAATTTATTCTTTATTTCCATATATACACTTTAATATGTCTCTTCAAATATCCAAGCAAATATAAAATGATAAAAGTATTAACCACCATTTATTTTTAGACAAAATAACTTCTACTAACTATAACGATAATAAAAATCCAAAATTATCTTTCAAATAAATTTTCTTATCCCATATATTAAATATATTTTCACTCACTAAGGATAAAATATCTATGGACATAATGCATGTATTGTGTTTCCAATCAATATTAAGACTAGTCGGTACCTAGGTTAGATTGTTTTTCCTTTCATTATTAAAAGGAAAAAATAATGATAATCCCTATATTCACACGGATAAAATCCAAATCCCAATTGATATATACAAAGTTAGAGTCCAATCTCAATTGATATATATATATTTATCGTATACAGTGAAAGTTCTGATTTCAATAAAGATAGATCCCAACATGCCACAATTGATTTACTTTAGCAACATATTTGTTATTTTATATCGATAGTGTGGCGTAGATAATTGTTATGTGGCGTAGATATTTGTTATTATCTGTGTTGTAGATATGGAATATTGTATTTAGTTTGTAGCCAAATCTATATTAATTTAGGGTTTGAAAAAAAATATTGGTAAATTTTCCAAAATTTTATTTTGTAAATTGAAATTTAATATTTTTTTACAATATTTTAATTGAATTTTTTATAATCCGATTGCAAAGATTTGTTATTAGCCTTTTTGTAAGTATGGGATATTGTATTCAATTTGTGGTCAAATCTATATTAATTTAGGATTGACTAAAAATATTTGTAAATTTGATGCAGGCCAAACCCACATAAACCCAAAATCTCTCCCAGTACTGTGCATATAAAAATGCAATTCCTGTTTCATGATAAGCAAATCCACTCACTGGCAATTTCAACTCATGCGGAAGCTTCCTTTTTTTTAATGGGCATTTAACAACTCAGGTTTCAATCTCTCTCATGGAAACTCTATTACTTCACAATGATAGAGGATAAAATTGTTTAGCTTCATCAATAGTTGTAATCTGATTGGAAAAACCCCAAAACAACACCGAAACAACCACACTTCCCCATAACTCTGCCATGACATAAAACACACAAAACGTCCATATACGAAGAATAGTAATCGGTCCCAAAAAGCTCGGACTTAACATCTGAAGAAGCTTATCTGCCCATTCTGTTGATAGATCGCCTTCCAAAATCCACCCAATCAACCTGCAAGTGAAGGTTTTTTAAACAATGTACCAACCTATAAGTTTTCCGGCTATATATAAAGCCCATCTTAAACCATCGTTTGGTGTCTTTTTGACAACATTTACACTGATTTGTCGTTTTTCTCCTTATATGTAGACACTGGTTTCAATACTCCACCAGGAGGTAGAAAAGCATCTTTTGCTAACATAAAGCCACGACACTTTAGGTTCCAACAGCCTGTGTAACCGTAGCTATCACTTGTCCAATATATAAAAAGTCGTGTCCGAGGATCTCCATCATATTCTGTTGGATGTACTATCCATCCAACCTCGATCGTTTCCAATTGGTTACACTGATTTACTATCCAAATTTGACATAGACTGAATATACCGTTATCAGAAGTGACCACATTGGGTTGTCATACGTTCAGACCTGCGCTTACTGTATTGATGGGCTCAAGTGATTCGTATCGAGCAACGACATACTCATGCCCCGTGTTTTTATCTTCTGGCTGTTTGATTCTATTTCTTTGACTTCGACCCCAACCAGCATCTTTTAATACGGATTTTCTTTAATCCTGCAATTCTATGTATTTAACCAACCATTCTTTTAAATGTTACTTATGGGATATCGATTTATTTGTGCTGTGTATATTATTCCTTCAGAGAGCCAAGTGTGAAATCGAACATCGATTCACTGAATTTTATAAATCCAACTTCAGAGACTAAATATATATCAACTTCCAATTAATTGCCATTCCAACATACTTATATATGAGTGTTCACAATAAACAGATGATCCATCATCATAGTATACCATTCCACACCTTTGAATTCATCAACACATCCAAATACAAGTGCGCATGACTCAATAAAACAATTTCAGAAAATCAACACTAAATGTCTAAAACCACACTTATCATACAAATACTTACAAACTTTCTTCGTGGCCAGATATTCAACAGTCGTGGCCATTACAACTTGCTGAAGGCTTACAGCCTTGTTGTTCAAGCCTACTCTCAATCCCACACTTTCTCACCCTCTCTGATTTTCAATGCCCTTTAGGCATGATAATTTATAAAATTTAGAATGATCTGATCTAAGTTCAATCCCTTCAACTTCTCAACAAAAATCCTAAAATCACTCTTGAATCCCTAAGGATCCTCTTTCACCCATAATTAATGAAACTAATTTCTAAATTAATACTTAGAAAAATCTCTCATCCCCTTATTTTCTCAACTAATCCCATACATAGAAATCCTATCCCAATTTTTGCTCCTAAACTATTTCTCTCATATCCTTTTATTTAGAAAAAGAATATTTACATAATCCTCACTTTTCATAATTATCTCCTATTTTATTAAAAATAACAATTTAATTTATAAAATATTAAAAATTGGCACACCCCCATTTTATCACATATTTACAAATGAAAAATGGTCTTGATGCTCCTGCATCATACACCCAACCTTAAAATTAATCATGATCCCCTGATCATGTGTTCGGATCTGTATATGCCTGGATCCCATATCTTGTGCTGTAACTTTCCACTTGCCACTGCTTCTTTCTAATGTTCTTCTCCAGGTTTCCACATTTTATGCTGCTTCACTCCACTGACTAGGCTTTCACAATCTTCTGCCGTCTTTCTTTTGCTACTTTCCTTTTATTTAATCGCTGCTGGCCTCTTACAGGATACTTTCATCATCATCCGCCTCATCAGTTCAATTTCTTTGTCTAACAGATTTTCTCCAGCATCTTCAATACGACCTGTACTCACAAAACAATTGTTATGAATAAAAAATATAAGGCTTCAGTGCCCCCATATATATTGCTGCTGTTAGTGTTGCCTCAACTGCCACCATAAATGTTGCCCCACATGTTGCTCTAGCTATCACTATGGATGTTGCGGCCTCCCAAACTTCCTGTCCCTCTACAACATTCCTTTGCTCATCATCTGCAATTTCATCAACATGCTGCAAATTAACTCCAGCATAATCTCCATCTTCTCTTTCGACCATCTTCAATAATTGTCCATTATCATCTTGATTGATTCTGGCAATCCAATCAAGTTTTGCAAATACTGTAGCTTCATCTTGTACTATTGTAGCAACTCCAAAGTTTTGCCCACCAGTCTTCTCTTGGCTATACAAACAAGCCAACTCTTTCTTGTCACCCACGGTAACAAGCTTCTGCATAGGAGACATGATTGTCTCATCTTCTATCTGCAACAGTTCTTCTTCTTCGAAGACAATCTCAAATGATGGACTGTCTACTACATCACTTGTAAACACAATCAAATTGTCAGCATCAAAATCACAATCGGTCACCAATTTTTCTCTCTACAGTTCCAAGCCTTCTTCAGGACTCAGTAAACCTTCACTAGTTTTCTCCTCAGCTTTCCCTGGCAATACTTTAGCATGCTGCTCTGAGTTCCTTCCCAACTCCTTTGTCAGCACATCAGTATGCTGATTTGCATTCACCATGAGACTGTCAGCTAGTCTCGCCTTCTTACCATCTATCTCCAAGATGTCTTTATGCTCTCGTTCACTGTATTGAACTCTTTCTTCTGCAATCTCCCTGTCGTACTCTGGATTCTCCAACAAGTATTCCAACAATGCAATTTCTCTGTAGCATTGCTGAAGCATATCATCATCACCATTTTCTGCTTCCTCTGTCTTCATTTCCTTCTGAGATCTCGCTATCTCAGCATCGATCTGAACAACCTTCAGATTCAACTCTTCTCTCTCCTGAACAAACTCTAAAGCTTGATCATCTCCTTGTACTATACCTGCAAACACACACAACTCATTAGTTTTAAAACCACATGACTTTTCAGTCTCGACTGCTTCCTCCAACATTTTCCTTTGAACATATCTATGTGTGGAATCTTCAAATTCCATCTCTGACTCAAGAACTCTAAGTCCCTTTTTCAACAAGGCAATCACAATTTGCCTCAACCTCCTCTGCAATTGTCGACAAATCACTCTCTTTCCCTTCAATGGAAAGATCCATCCTCTATTCTGATCTTCCTGCTCTTACAGCCATTCTTCTAGTACCTGCAATTGTACCTTTATTACTGCAATCTCTGTTTCTCGAACTTCTGCAGTCATCTCATCTCTGTGGCATTTTTTTGAATCTCTTCTCTGATCTTCCATGATCATCTTCTTCATGAGTTTCTCACTCACCATGAGTTGTACTAGCCTCTGCAACAACAATCTCTCTTGCTGCCACTTACCTCACCAAGCTCTCCTCACTTAGTCTTTTGGTAAGTACTTGGTTCACTGCCTCTGGAACCTTTTGAGCATTCTCCTCTGCTCTCTCTCTCTAGGCTATCTCTTCAACTCACTTTTCTCTTCAGGACACTGTAATTGTCCTCCCTATCCAGCCTTCAGCTGAATGCCATGTTCACTGCCATCATCTTCTCTGCAACCATAAACTTCAATCATAAATTTCAACTCAAAAAAATCATCTCACCTTTAAGATCTTGCATGATCTTGTCTTTCTTCCACTTCTGCAATCTTCTTTACTGCATTTGTGTAGCTTGCATATTAAATTTAAAAACATGATCTTCCTTTCAATCATTCAAAGAAACACACTCCAATTCTGAGTTGTACTCATTCAAAAAACATACATCTTCAACAGAGCATTCTAGCTCTGATACCACCTGATGCAGGCCAAACCCGCATAAACCCAGAATCTCCCAGTACTGTGCATATAAAAATGCAATTCCCGTTTCATGCCAAGCAAATCCACTCACTAGAAATTTCAACTCATGCGGAAGCTTCTTTTTTTTAATGGGTATTTAACAACTCAGGTTTCAATCTCTCTCATGGAAACTCTATTACTTCACAATGATAGAGGATAAAATTGTTTAGCTTCATCAATAGTTGTAATCTGATTGGCAAAACCCCAAAACAACACTGAAACAACCACACTTCCCCATAACTTTTCCATGACATAAAACACACAAAACGTCCATATACGAAGAATAGCAATCGGTCCTAAAAAGCTTGGACTTAACATCTGAAGAATCTTATCTGCCCATTCAGTTGATAGATCGTCTCCCAAAATCCACCCAATCAACCTGCAAGTGAAGGTTTTTTAAACAATGTACCAACCTATAAGTTTGTCGGCTATATATAAAGCCCATCTTAAACCATCATTTGGTGTCTCTTTGACAACATTTACACTGATTTGTCGTTGTTCTCCCTTATATGTAGACACTAGTTTCAATACTCCACCAAGAGGTAGAAAGGCATCTTTTGCAAACATAAAGCCACGACACTCTAGGTTCCAACAGCCTATGTAACCATAGCTGTCACTTGTCCAATATATAAAAAGTCGTGTCCGAGGATCTCCATCATATTCTGTTGGATGTACTATCCATCCAACCTCAATCTTTTCCAATTGGTTACGCTGATTTACTAGCCAAATTTGACATAGACTGAATATACCGTTATTAGAAGTGATCACATTGGGTTGTCATACGTTCAGACCTGCGCTTACTGTATTGATGGGCTCAAGTGATTCGTATCGAGCAACGACATACTCATGCCCCGTGTTTTTATCTTCTGGCTGTTTGATTCTATTTCTTTGACTTCGACCCCAACCAACATCTCTTAACACGGATTTTCTTTAATCCTGCAATTCTATGTATTTAACCAACCATTCTTTTAAATGTTACTTATGGGATATCGATTTATTTGTGCTGTGTATATTATTCCTTCAGAGAGCCAAGTGTGAAATCGAACATTGATTCACTGAATTTTATAAATCCAACTTCAGAGACTAAATATATATCAACTTCCAATTAATTGCCATTCCAACATACTTTTATATGAGTGTTCACAATAAACAGATGATCCATCATCATAGTATACCATTCCACGCCTTTGAATTCATCAACACATCCAAATACAAGTGTGCATGACTCAACAAAACAATTTCAGAAAATCAACACTTAATGTCTAAAACCACACTTATCATACAAATACTTACAACCTTTCTTCGTGGCCAGATATTCAGTCGTGGCCATTACAACTTGCTGAAGGCTTACAGCCTTGTTGTTCAAGCCTACTCTCAATCCCACACTTTCTCACCTTCTCTGATTTTCAATGCCCTTTAGGCTTGATAATTTATAAAATTTAGAATGATCTAATCTAAGTTCAATGCCTTCAACTTCTCAACAAAAATCCTAAAATCACTCTTGAATCCCTAAGGATCCTCTTTCACCCATAATTAATGAAACTAATTTCTAAATCAATACTTAGAAAAATCTCTCATCCCCTTATTTTCTCAACTAATCCCATACATAGAAATCCTATCCCAAATTTTGCTCAACTATTTCTCTCATATCCTTTTATTTAGAAAAAGAATATTTACATAATCATCACTTTTCATAATTCTTTCCTATTTTATTAAAAATAACAATTTAATTTATAAAATATTAAAAATTGTCACACCCCGTTTTATCACATATTTACAATGAAATGGTGTTGATGCCTGCTCAAAATTTTTCTGAAGTTTTCTTGTACTTTGAAATTTATTAATTTTTTATAATTTTTATTTATTTTCTAAATTAGCCATTAAATTTAGTTTTATGCTCATCTAATTAATGAGCCAAAGTACAAAAGTCTTATCTAATACTGAAATATGACTTTGTCATAAATTTTGTTTTATGCCAATAAATAATATAAAAATTATTAAATTGTAAAACATATACTTTCTTACTAATAATTTTAATATTATTTATTATATATATATATTTATATAATATATATATTTTATATATTATATATTAATATTAAAATAAATACACTCAAGTTTATAGGCTACTTTATTATATCTTAATATATAGATTATTATAATTCATTGTATTTTCGTTTTTATACGAAATTTCCATCTCACGTAAATTATATATGGTCCTATAATAACAAAAAAAAGCACGTTCATCTAATTTAGAAAATGTTCTCACTCACAGAATTCAAAACGAATGTGTGTACACTTATATTAAAAATATTTTTAATATAATTTAAGAAGCGCTTTTACTTACATATTAAATTTTTAAATATCAAAATATTTTAATAGCATAATAAATAATAATAATATTTTTTTCATGGTAATTAGTGAATTGATAATTTCATAAGATTATTTGGGAAAGAGTTAAAGTGTTATTATTCATCTCAATTTTATGATATTTAGTTTTTCTTTCCCTATTTTGGATTGTATTGGGCAAGACTCACACTATATTAAGATATTCAAATTTTTCTCGACAAGAACCAAACTTCGAAGGACTATTATGGGCAAAACACAAATTACTACTATTCATCTCAATATCAGATATTTAAATTTGTCATGTCACTATTGACCTCAATATCAAAATATTCAAAAAAAATTGGGCGATACCTACTACCACCATTGATGGACAAGACCCAAACTCTCACTATTCACCTCAATATCAAGATATTCAAATCTGTTCAAGCCTATGAGAATTGATCGTCATGCTTTTTAATTTGTTCAATTTTTTTTCCACACAAACTAACATGTTTCCGGAAAATAGAACCTAAAACCTAATTAGAAGAGAATTAAACCAACAAATTACCATTTCAACTATTTTCCTTTGACAAAAAACAATAATACTACATTAAAATTATAACAATAAATTATTGATAAAAAATAGTAATTTATATTTGTTAAAAACATATTGGTCAATAAGAGACACAACTCCCTAAAAAATATTAAATGTATTAATTTTACTATTTTATTTTTTTGATTAATGAATTAGATTTCGTTTTCACATTTAGTTTTTCATCTTTTCATTTTTTTGTTAATTCGATCCATATAAATTAATTTTA
This sequence comes from Pinus taeda, assembly GCA_000404065.3. NCBI lineage: Eukaryota > Viridiplantae > Streptophyta > Pinopsida > Pinales > Pinaceae > Pinus > Pinus taeda. The sequence goes on from APFE031437485.1 coordinate 24,685, forward strand.
CGTTTATTTATATATATTTTAGTTTTTATAATAATGAAATATATATTTTTTAACTTAGTAGATTATTGAAATTTGCGATGACTATATTATTTTTTTATTTCTTTAATTGTTAGATTACGAACTAAACATATAAAATGAGTGGAAGTATTTTACCATAATTATCAAGAAGAATATAGAGTGATATATGCGAATATATATCTTCAAAGATCAACGTATTTTCATATGACTTTAATTTAAGTTAATTACTTTATTTATTTAATATTTTTTTAAATTAAATTAATTATATTTAGTATTATATTATATATTATATATTTTAATTGGCTTAAAAATTTTGATTTTAAATTTCACTATTAAATTTATTTTTTTAATTTTTAAACATTTTTATTTTTTTTTTAATCTGATGGGCTATTCAGTTTAATAAGTTATTGTGGATAGCCTCATGATTCACGAAGCCTTGAGTACAAGCCCTGCGATCATGGGTGTTAGGTTATAAATTCTTATAAATTCTAATTTCGGTATTATAAATTCTAAATAAGCAATTCTAAATCAGTGGACAATGCACTTTTACTCGATTAAAAGCCCTGCTTTATCCGTGTTAGGTTATAAATTCTAAATCAAGAGACCGCGCACTTGCAGTAACCTGTTATCCGTGTTAGGTTATAAATTCTAAATCAAGAGACTACAAATCAAGAGACTACGCACTTGGAGTAACCCATTCCTAGTGCGAAAATGTATGTGGCCTAAATGCATTAACCTATTTTTGGTGGGAAAATGTATGTGGCATAAAAGCATTTATTGCTTGGCTTCTCAATATTGTTTTGCTGAGCCCCATCGATCTCTGTGAGACACACAAATTGATATGATGGCTGTCAATTCGAAGGAGGACATAAATTGATGTGGTGGTTCTTAATTAGAATCTTGGTGTAAATCTAAGTTATAGTTATTAAACTTCAAAATTTTAGGTGTCCTACAAGTTTTTGATAGTGCTGAATCTATTTCCACCATCAAAAACACGATTCAAACACTTCCTCTACAAGATTTTTTTGAATTTTTTTTAACCGAATTTGGCCACTTTTGGCGGTTTGGGCAATTCCTCCGCCTCTTTAGACGACTCCAGCAATAATATGGTAAAGTAAGTTGCTATATTCTTTTAGGTAAGCTCTATACCAGGGTTTATATTTATTGAAATCTAATATGATTGATTTTATTGATTAGTTATCTTCTCAGCATTTTCCAACAAAATAAAATTATGACTGATTTTATTGATTGATCATATCCTCACTATTTGCCAACAAAATAAAATTGGGTGGCCACACAATTAAAGCATGCACAAGCAATGACATGGTAAAATAAGTTGATATATTCTTTTAGGTAAGCTCTATACCACCATTTATATTTATTGAAATCTAATACGATTGACTTAGTTGATTGATTATCTCCTTAGCGTTTGCCAACAGAATAAAATTATCACTGATTGATCATTTCCTCACCATTTTCCAACAAAATAAAACTAAGTGGCCAAACAATTAAAACATGCACAAGAAAAAAGTTTTTAGACAAAATAATATAACTACCTACTTGCTCTGTAGTGTACTAATTGCCCATATCACTTTATAAATTAATGGCATGTGAATGCTCATATCACTTTATAAATTAATGACATGTTAAAAAAATATAGAAGGATTTTCATTGCAAGGACAATACTGGTTTTTGTTCTACAAAATAGGATATTTATTAAATCTAGATATGTCTAATCTAGCCTCACATATATCTCTTTTCTCCCTATCATATCATAGTTACAGATAAACCTTTTATTAAATATAGAAATATATTAGGAAATTCTATATTGAAATTATTGGTATTAAAACAATTAACCTTAAATATATATAGTTTGTAACACATCCATTTTATAATTTTAATAAAAATATTCATTTTCAATTATTATCATTATATATCTTAAATAATGGATATGTGTAACACTAATATTTAAAAAGACTAAAGATAATTATTGTTTTTAAGCCATAAGGCATTCCTTTTGAAATGAAATCCCTCCATGCCACATGTAATATTGTGAACCCTTGATTTTTATGTTAGAAGATTGAAACAACGTCAACCATCCGATTGAAACTACTATTTTCAGTTACAATTTGGTTAAGTGATAGATATGGTATTATTAGTTACAATTTCTTACCACGATAAGCCACAGCTGAGAGGATGAGGCCACTGGTGCACATAAGCTCTTGGTTAGACGCTGCAAACCTATTCCTCGCCACATTGGTTTTTTTTGGGAGCACTAGGAACTCCATTCTCCCCAAACGACTCAAGTTCTCCATTCTCCCAAACGACTCAGGTTTTGCTGCCACTCTCTGTCGTGGTCATGATAGTGGCTTCTCTAGTAGAACTCCATTCTCCCCAAACGACTCAAGTTTTGCTGCGGCTCTCTACCAGGGTCATGACAGTGGCTTCTCTGGTTTTTATCTGGTCTCAGGGAGTTGACCATGCCCTTGATGCATTACCTTTGTTATGATGATTATTTATAAACTGTGATAGCCCAATGGTTTTTGGTTAAATTTTCTTTCTCGGAATTTCTTGTTTTTGAATATTCTTCAATAACGCGTAATATTTGATTCATAGTAGGATGTCCAGATTGCTTATGATAATTGTTTTCTTGTTAAAACCGCTCCTGTTTCAGTCTTATATGGACAGTGAGAGTGTTGAATTTTACATTATAACAGGTTGTATATTGCTTTTATTGGAGTTGTAAACACTCTTGTGAATAAGAAAGAACCTTATTTCCGCTTCTATCTGCTACAATGATCTTTGTATAACAGAAAACTATTTTATTTTCTGTTTACCACTATTGGGAAGGTGTAGGCAACTGTTTGAACTAATTTAAGTTTCCTAAGTTCTCTATAAATATTAAATAGAATTAAAAGGAAAAAAATCCAACTTAATCCTTTCTCATCAACATGAATTTCTGGCCATTTCTCATTTTCATGATTCATAGAATCTGCAAACAATTATTTCAACTAGCATCGATTGATTTCTCATTTTGATGTAGAAACATAAACTCACAATTGTTTCTACTTAATTCCTACCATTAAATGTAAACGCTGCACAAGCAAATCAAGAGGTAAACAGTTCAATTTATACGTGTGAGTTCAAGAGGTAAACAGTTAAATTTATACGTGTGAAATGACTTTTAATGAATCAAATTGAGGATGATGTGGCAGTACTATTCTAAGGTTAGTTGACGACCCAGAATGTAAATAATGTATGACATAGAAACGATAATATTGATGATTTTAGAATTACATATTTTTAAAACATTTCCGTTAAATTAAATTACTTAAAAAATAATTATTAAATATCTTGCATTCTTTACTCTTGTTAATTTTATTGTATAAAGTATATTATATTTATATAAAGCATGTAAGGAAGACTTAATATAAGAAAGTATATAACGAAGACAAACACAA
>APFE031437490.1:0-21678 GCA_000404065.3 Pinus taeda
GAGGACCAAAATAAAGCAAATAACATTAACAAAATTAGATTGGAGGAGTGCCTTGGGCATATCCTCCCTAAAGAAGAAATAAAATTTAGAAACATAGCAATGAACATGATCAGTTGGATGGTATACTTTTGATTTGTAAATTTCCCATGTTGTGGTTCCATAGTTCATACAACCATATTTCTCCATTATCTCCTTGTGTAAGTTACCCCCATCATAACTTCATTAATGACTCAAACCTATCTTTAATAATTGCAAAAACAATTTTAGTAGGGATGTCTTTTTGAGAAAGAAGTGACGATTGAATTAGTAAGAGCCACTTCCCGCAGGATTTTGAGTTGCATTGTTTATTATATTAGTGTTGTGGCATGCTCTTACAAAATTAAACCATTGACACAACAATTTGTCCAAACCAGCATAAAGATCATAACAATAACTTGGCAGGGATGCAGAACAAGGAAATACCTTATTAATTGAGATACTTATACTGAAAGGTAATGTTTGTGAATAAACCTTTGTCATGATAGCTTCCTTAACACCAAAAAAGTATCTAGAAAATTTGTTTTGGAGATCCTCTAAATGTATTGGTTCTTCATCATCTTCTACTCAAGGCACAATGCCCTATTCCTCCATAATGACATGGTTGTAATGTTTGACACATAAATCATAGTTTCTCAGGGATGACGCAAGAAAGATACTTCAAGTTTTGTTCAAAATTCCAAAGTATTTTGTATAAAATCCATGCACATCCACAATTTCTTTTCAATTTTCCTTATTGCAATTCATGCAAATCAATCCTTTTTTATTGATTCGAAATTACTTCTTCCATTTTTATAAGTGACAAAAGACAATATATGGTTGTTATGATGAGAAAAGAACTTTATGTGTACCTTCAGGAAACATTATACAAAACAAAGGATTGGGAATAGAGCATGAGTCTACCTTTGATATATGTGTACTTTGCACCATGGCTAACATTAAGGCTTATGACTTTGCATGGAAGATGGCCAGAGATGGAATACCATTGATGCCAAGGAAGGAGGAAACTCCATTATTTCCTCTATATCTTCCCACAAGAAAAGAAATTAGGGTTTTATGTTCAAAGATTTTTGTATAGAAATGTGACATCCTCATAGATAGAATAAGTCACCATGCAAAACATAAATTCACTTGAGAACCCTATGTTTTAGTTTGTTTCTTGAAATAAATCATGCAAATGTATCTAAGGCATAAATACCTGAAACGAAATTTTTCATTGCAAGTAGCATGAAAAATCATTAATCAGAACTTTGTCACTTGGAAGTGAAAATAATATATGATCATGTCCAGGAAAATAGAGCAATCCAATGAGCTATACCATAAGTAATTGAAAAGATAGATATCTACTTGAGATTTTAATGTCGAATAATGAGTACCTTTTCTATTACTTCCTTTTCCATCTTCTTTATGTATTGAGTAATGATCCTTTGTATTTGTTAGAAATATCCTAAGGTGCGGCACTGATTAGAAATCTTGCGCTAGGTTTCCCTAAAGTGGAATCCAAAAAATTAGTTTGTTCCTATGAAGTAAATTTTAGAAAATTTATCTTGACATACCCCAGAGATGTAGCCTCAGCAAAAGGCCCTTCAAAGTCAAATAATTCTACATCCACCATAGATCAAGGCTTGTCTATCGCATTGTAGTCAAATATTTGTGCCTAATTATTTGGCGAATGAAACTCGGGATGGACATCATGAAACAAAAGAATGAAGAAGCGCATAATCTCAAGCACAAATTATGTTAACAATTTTCTGCACAAAAACAAATACATATATATGTATGTGTGTGCATGTGTGGATTGTAGGAAGACCATCCAAATATAAAATATATTGATTGAAAAGAAAAAATATACATGTTCTCCAATGACATAAAATGGCATATGTGTAGAGGCATTATGTAATGCATTAACAAACCTCAACTCCATATCTTGAGAAGATGTGTCCCTTGTGGCCTTCTATACATATAATTTGCCTCTTTAGCTAGTGGATGTAACAAAACAAAACACAGTGCTATTTGTCACTATCCATACAAGAAGATGGTGTAAATCGCATGTTTTATCCTCAATGCAAATCTAACCTGGGCTTCTTATATACAATTAAATTTCCTCTCCCTCACTCTTTGGAAATCTTGATCTAGAAATAGTCTCTTAAATCCTCAAGGGTAATATACTATAATTTTGCAATAACATAATGTTTGTCTCATAGTTGCAAGTTTGTCTGCCAATTTATGTCCACCTCAAATGGATCAGAGCTAGTTTCCTTGTTGTTAGTCATTAGGAGAACTAGTTGTCGATGATCATCGCATCTATAATAGATATTTTCCATGTAACCATTGTGCAAACAATTTCCCTCACATGTAGACCTTTTGAATATTTCTCCATAAATGACAAGCTCAACTACACCAAAATAATGGCACCATGAAAGTGCAAAATGGCAAAACTTAAAGAATGTAAAGATGATATTGAGAAGCTAAATGGTGGAATTTTTTCTTAGGATTTTAATTATTTCCCTAGTATCAATTGAATTGACACGGACAAGAAATGGTGACAGAGTATTGAGAAATTGTACGATACATTGATGAAAGACGAAATAAATTCAGTAAAGTTAAAAAATATGGCGAAAAAATAATGAACTCAATAAAATTAATGAAATTTGGTGATAATAAAGAAAAAGCAACACAATATTGCAAATTTTAAAGAAGTTAGTTTCATCAATCGTTCTTTACTTTCAATTAGTAAATTGACTTATGTTAGGGACAAGGTGAATGCAAGATTAGTACCTGGAATAAGGTGATTGCAAACTTAGTACCTGGAATAAAGCTTTGTGAAACTCACTTTCGAAATTGAGGTACCCCTGAAGGTAAATGGTGAAATTTTTCTCTCAAGATTTTAATTATTTCTCTAGAGTCAATTGAATTGGCACCAACAAAAATTTGGAAAAAAAGTATCAAGTAAGTCAATCAGACATGGATGACATAGGACAAGAATTCAATAAAATTAGTGAAATCTGGTGGCACAGGAGCAGGAGATGCCCAATCCATCCACCATTCCCCTCTTCAATGTTCATTGACTGCCAACTATCACCTAAAGAGAGAGGAAGAAGTGGTGAGGTGACAACTAGTAGCCTTTCTAACCTACTCAATAGTACCTGAAGACCCTCACTACAATTTTGAAAATAATCTCCACCTTCCTTTGGAATTCCTCCAAGAAAGTTTAGTAGGTTTCCTAGTTGTACCTCTCCAAAGGAGAACACGAGGAACTAGATCAAAGGTGAATATGAATAAAGAAAGGGTAGAATTTTTACTAATTCTTTGACCTTGAAAGATAATCTTGTTTGATAATCCATAGTCTTCCATTATATCAAAAGTATAAGGAGATTCAATTGTTTGCTTATTTATTTAGTATCTCTTTTTATGAATTTTTTCCACTAACCTTAGAGATATTTAAGTTCCTTCCATAATATTTGAGGTATCTCGCATCAAACACATGCTATCCCTTAAGGTAAATAAAATAACAACCATGTATTGATAGAAGAATCAAGACCAACTACTTGAAAGCTTATCATCTTTGAGAGAGCCCACATTGTCTTATTTTCTCTTGTTCAAACTTCTTCAAAATGAATAAGTCAACACACAATGATATATCGTATATATTTCTAGCTTGAACATGAATATTACAACTTTCAATCAAAGTACACCACATTGTTAGCATTAATAGGCCTGAATAATATATTCATAATAAAAAATAATATGCTACATGAATATTACAATTGTCATTCAAAGTACACCACATTGTTCGCATTAATGGGCGTGGATAACCTATTCATAATAATAATAAAATAATATGCTACAATTGTATCATTCATCTAAGTTCAATTTCATACTCCAATAAATTAGATAAGTTTGTCTTATTATCCTATTTAACATGTAATAAGCCATCCACATGACTAATAGATACAACAAAATCAGATCATTGACGTAAAATATGAAGCAAGGGAAGATGGAACGCATAAAAATCAACCCTAAATAGTGTTTATAACATGAATTCCTTCATTTTAATATGGTGCAACACAAGATTCAAGAACCATGTGGCATGTAGCATCTAGGTAGTGTAAGGAAGTCATCATGACAAACAAGCATGAAACAGAAAGAAGATAGTATCTTTTCTGTCCCATAGGTTTCTCTATATTCACATTTAGCACACATCATCTTTACCAAGAATTTCAATCTTTAAATCAGAAAAATCAAGCATTTAGTAAGCTCTCTTGGGATTACCATATCAAAATATATTTTCCAAAAGCATACAAGAATGCGTTTACATCAAGCCTCATATAATAATGCATGCGGCCAATTTTACATAAATACCTTGACAGGGATTCAAAAGTAAACATCCCTAACATCTTTACTTGCTTTATAACCCCCCACATATATATTATATATATATTATATTATATATTATATATAATTTATTATATTATATATCACATTTCACACTATGAAGAGTTTCTAGTAATGAAGTTGTGCACTAAAAATAATGGTGGACCACAGTTTCTGCTGTAACATTAGAAATTGAAACATGTGATGAGCCATAACTAACTTTGAATCCTTATGAAGTCACAAAATGTCCAGACACCATAGTAAATTGCCTTTTCGATTTTAAATGCAAATGTATCAATTCATGTCAACCATTTAGAGAAGTGATTCCTAACCACTGTGAGAGTGAACATAAATAACTGAAATGTTAGATGAAACTTGAAAGTACTTTGTAATTGGTGGGATAACAAATTTCTAAATCGAGGAGTTCAAGGTAGTAATTCTAGAGTTAAATGCATTAAATAATTAGAAGAACCACCAAGAAAAATACAGCTTCTTTTAGTAGGTTTATTAAGTTGAGCATGACACTTTGTGGAATTGGCACCTCTATCTGATTTCAAATTTAGAAGGATAAGATGACCTGCAACTATAAGAAAATATTAGGTAATTACAGTTGTAACGTGCAATTTAATTAACTGAAAAGAAATATATGCAACAATGAAATTTTGTATTCAGCGTTAAATAGGCCTTATAGCCTATTAAAAAGGAAGTTCTTAAGTTCTTCAACCTTGAATGCTAGGAATAATTCTGCTATGCATTCCACATTAGCTCCAGTTTTTGTGTGAAACTTATGGAAAAATCATGATGCCATGGTGGATCCTTCCTCAGGAACCCAACAATAGAAGTCATCCTCTTGGGTTGTTCATGTCCATATTTGTATCTAGAAATGATAGTGAATGATCCTTATTCATTCTCACAACCTATCATTGTGATTGTATTTATCATTGCCTCATTTCAATAAGTAAAATTTTGTTTTCTGCTTCTTTCCTTAGTCATATGTTGACTATTTACTTCAGAGTCATGCATTTTTCACTTCCCTTAAATCCTTTTTTTGATATGCACTCTTAAGTCTCACTGGCCTATTTTGGTTGTCATTAGACATTAGTGCAATATAATTCCATTTCATTTGGTGCTAGAATTTGATAATTAGAAAGTAAATGGCACAATGAGGGTTGCAAATATCAGTTATATATTGAAAATAGCTATGATATTGCACAAACATCATGATATATCATGAATCTCATAGCTCAGCAATGCTTCACCTAATTTGGTCATTATTGGACATTAGTGCAATACAATTTCAATTCATTTGGTGCTTGAATTTGATAATTAGAAAGTAAATGGCACAACTAGAGGGAAAAATATGAATGATATATTGCCAACATCATGATATATCACAATTCATGATTCTCTTACCTTTATGATATTATTAATAGAAAAAATTGACTGTATTTTCAAAATTTGAAAATATGGTGATATTTCCAAAAGACCGCAATATATCGACAAATATCATTAGAAATTGTAAAATATCAACTGAGTCATAATATCTTGGGACTTTTATGGAATTTGTTTTCTCAGTTTGAAGAAGAAAAGAAGTGGATTGCGAATCAAGGGGTTATTAACTGTTAAATTCCATAAAAGGACTAGGAGGGGGTTGTTTAAACGTTTAAAAATATGAAAATGAATTGAATATTTTTATCTTTTTTAAAGCTTACCAATATTTTTCAAGTTTTTCCCCAATTGTTTCTTATAAGTTTCTTTCTAGGCCCTCAGGAATATATTCACAAATACAAGGTTTGGGACATCATGAACAACATTGTACAAGTCATCACAAAAAAGGCTTGTTAGACTATGGAATGACACATTATGTCATATTCTATTTTCTAAACATCAAAATGAAGGAAACAAAAGCATCTACCATGTGAATTTTGTAATCCAGACTATTAGCATTATGGCTAACGTGTTGTCCTCGATGGAAACATTCTTCATAGAGATGTCAACATGATGGTTATGTAGATGCTATAGGTGATATGAATATTAGGAATATCGGTGCAAAGATAAATGGATGGAAAAGATAAAGTGTGAGAAAGTATACGCGAGTCCTATGAAGCAAGATTGCTTACATACGCAGGTATGGTGAGGAGAAGTTGCATATAGAATATGCACCATGGTATTATGAATATCGAAGGTCTTTACCATGGTATTGGCCCATAGTAATGGGTGGATCAATGGTTATTTGATCCCGCTAAAGAATACCAATGACATTACTAAGGGTTTGGCCTAAGGTATTGGATAAGGTAAAAGCTATATAAGGAGATGGAGATCAAAGTGTTATGTGTGAAAGTTATGGGTTATTACTAAGTAATCTAATCTGAAACAAGTGTGCACCAAAGAGTATGGAAGAGGTTTATATCAGATAGATACGAAAGAATAGTAATGAATATAACTGCTTGATTTGTTTGTGATTATATCTAACAATGATAGATATGTGGTCCTGATAATGCTCTGATATGGATATGTGTTGGTAAAGTATTCACATTATGTGTTGTGGTTGTGGTGAAGGTATGATGCAATGATTTTAAATATGTACATTGGTTTGTGCCTGAGAGGTCGTGTACATACACAAATCTACTTCTATGTAGTAAGCATGTATATTCTACGAATTGTTTTCAGTATGTGCAGACATGTACGTGGGTGTATAGGAAGAGCATACACACGCTAACATGTTTTATGAAATATTGTGTACACATTATAGTGTTTTGTAGTATAGGTTTTTAATGATGTTTTTATCAGTTTTGTTATGTTTGGTGTTTTCTTTCGATGATGTTTCTCTTATGATAATATGTGTTTGACAGTACTGGTTGGGTTGAATTGGTTATGAATGGAATATTGATTAGTGATGATGCTACTATGTGGTGATTTTTATTTGTTTCAGTGATCTATGATGTGTTATAGGCCATTTTGTCACATCTGACCAATAGGCCTCCTAGTGGGATCAATCAACATCTTATTCCCCCATGTCATCATCATTGCACAAAGCCCTAAGCATGTACCTTTCATTTCCTAGAGTTTCTGCCCTGAACTAAATCACCTGAGCCAATTTTAGGAACAACGCTCCCTATCCTCCTACTGGACAACGTTAACAACTAGGTTGCTTGACTATGGCCTGCGTTGATCACCTACATGATGCTCCCCTTTGCACCTATGTTGGTTCTAGAAATTCAAGAAAAGGAGATAAAATGTGGAAGCCTCCTAGTCCAAAAGCTTCCAGAATTTGCTACAACCATTTACCTTAGACAAAACAACCAAATCTTATCCTACCCTACTTTGGAGTTTCCATCCCTTATCCTTTGATCCCATCCTCCCATCAAAGGTGGATCTAAAAGCGTAGATTGGTAATTGGATAAGAAATCCCAACTTACCCCGCTCCTCTATATATTTACAGCCTTCCGTATGCAAGTGTTTGTATTTTGGAGAGTGATTTTACCCTTATGCTGCAATGTTGAAAGGTTTCATTTCATGCATTTAGGGTGATTGGAGGTGCACATTCTGATGAGGAAAGGACAAGTCAACCTTGGAGGATATCTTCTAAAAGATCAATGCCTATTTATGGTTGTAAACTCCTTCCATTGATATTAATGCAAAAAATTATCTATTTTCCTATATGTGATGTTGTTATTTCATGCATTTCAATACCATGTTGACCTATTGAATGAAGAATGTAGATAATACTGCATAGATCTCATAGTTTCTTGGCTTGTTTCATCTGACTGTGCAGGTTCTAATTTTGGCAACCAGAGTTGGAATTGGAGAATTCAAGCTAAAGAAGGAGTGAAGCCAATGAAGGATTCCAAGTAGGTTTCATACCATGATCCAAACTTATGCAAGAGCACAACAAAATAGAGAAATACCCATATACACATAGATGCAGTAGAAATAAAACTTCATTTCATTAATATCAAAGAAATGAAATATTCTTACATACAGAAATAAAAATAAACTAGCTTAGGCAATGGTATCTTATCTCTGTGAAGAGATGTGGCAGTTATATGCCTCTGAACTATGTTACAATGAGACTCAAAGGCCTATTTATTATTGAGAAATAATGGAAAACCCTGAACATCCAAAAATCTACCTCTAGGAAATGAAGCTCCAAAACTATGGGCCCTGTTTGGGTAAATTGGTACATCAACTTCCCGGGGTTGTAACTTTGGCATACAATCTCCGTTTGGCTATCATAATACCTCGTTTCGAAGAAGTCGGAGAGAAGGCCAAAAATGAATGAGTAAACTTGATTAGGAATTTTCTATCCTTTTCGGTATACCTAAAAATATATTTTAGTCCCTCAAAATGGCTCTGGAAGTTTAGGACCAAAAAAACATTGATCTCTAATTTCGATCTTCTTCCTCAATCTGAAATTAGAGTGCTAGTTATATATATAATTTTATTCTATTATGGCCTAATTCTATATGTGAGAAATATCGGGACTTATTAATATCTGATTACCACGACTCTGTAAATCCCATTTACTTAAATGTTAAGTGGGAATTCATTAAAGGAATATTTCCAAGAAATATATTTTTTTTTTGTATTCCTTTCTACTATTCCTTCGAATCGATCTTGCTGGTACATATAATTTAGAGTAATATGTAAGGGATGAATATAAAACATCTCTCTCTCTTTGATGTTGTGCTACAATTAAGGAAACTAAAAAGAAACAATGATGAGGGTCCAAGTGGAATAGGAGTGTGGCCACCAATATCCACATGAATTACTCATCCCCCCTTAGGAAGAAATGGTCCCCATTACATTGAGTGCCTCCATGAGATGGGGAAAATTCTATTGAACATGGTCCCTGGTGAGCCACTGACCTTGGTGCAGGAGTTGGGCAACTTTGATAACCCAATACAATTGGACCTTCTGTTGGCAATTGTTCTTGATCTACATGGCCATGGTTCAACCAGTTGTGGTCTGTTCCATGCAGTCTGGGCTTAACTCTATTGGTGTGAGTTGTTCTGTAATCTCTGATGTTTCCAGAAATGGTGGAAAGTATGGTCGAAGGCGGTCCACATTGAACACTAGGTGTAGGCCAAGGAATGGTTGAATATTGAGCTCGAAATCATTGTCCCCTACAACCTTAGTGATGGTGTAAGGCCCATATCCAAGTGGGAAAAGCTTGCAGTGGGGCCCAGTGAGGCGCTCCTTCTACAAATGTAACCAAACTTTATCACCCACTTGAAACTTGTGTGGCACCCAATGTTGATCATGATGTTGCTTGTACTTAGCATTAGCTCCATCCAATATGTCATGGACCTACTGGCAGATGTTTTGAATGTGTTCAATGAAATCGTTATCCATGTTAGCTTCAGACTGTACATCAGCCGAATATGCCTGAGTAGCTTCAAATGGTATGGCCACATCAATGGGACATAATGGTTGGAATCCTAACCCCACCTAAAAGGGGATGTGGTCAGTTGAGCTATGGAGAGCTCCATTGTAGTTGTGTTGGACATAAGGGAGGCTTTCATCCCATGTGTGTGGATGCTTCATGTTGTACATGCGTAGAATGTCTACTATCATCCGGTTGATGACCTATGTTTGGCCATCAGTTTCAGGGTGGAAAGTCATGGGCTTAGCTTGGTATCCATTATCAACCAGAGACTTGACAAAAATGTACATAGGAACGTATTGTCTCGATCTAAGAGAATAGAGTGTGGGATCCAAAAATGTACCGACACTCATTAAAACAGGAGCTTAGCAGTGGCTTCTGCTTTGATACTCTTCTTACAGCCCCCCAAATAACCGTCTTAGAGAATCTATCGACGATCATGAAAGCGCAGTCATTTCCATGCTTAGTAGAAGGAAGGTCCGACATGTAATCCATGAATATGGATTTGCAAGGCCGATTAGGAGTAGGAAGAGGAGTATATAGGCCTTGCTTCTTGATGGTTAGTTTGGAAATGGCATATGCAGTGCAGGATCTTATGTACTTCCCAACATCTTGTCCAAGGTTCAACCAATAAAAATACTTTTGTAGAATTGCCATTGTTTTCTCTACCCAAAATGTCCAACGACCCAATTGTAGTGCAACTCCCAAATAATCTTGGCACACTCACTTGAAGGAACACAAATGTGTCCCAAGTGGCATAACAGTACATCCAAGATGTGAAAATTTGGAACTGTCTTACCTTCCAGGAGTGTCTGGTATGTGCTTCCGAATATGGATTGCTCTGATAAAGATGCAGCCATCCCACAATCTCGTGCCCGCAAGAGTGAAGCACAATAGTTAGTGCCATGATCGGTGGTCAGATGAGGGAGTTGAAACATTTTTGGTGTTGCCCTTCTTGTATTTAATGGTCAAATGGAACTGTTTCAAGTATGTGGACCATTTCTTATTGCAATTGTTCTGCAACTTCCCTTGTGTCTATATGAACTGTAGGGGTCGATGGTCTGTGTGGATGACTGTTTCATTCACCAAAATATAATGCTTCCATTGTCGACAAGTTTGCACAATGGAATACATCTCTTTGTCATAGGTGGGATACTTTTGGACTATGTCCAAAAGTATCTCACTATGATATGCCATTGGATTCCCCTACTGAGTAATAACTGCACCAATAGTATAGTGAGAGGCATCTGTCTTGATCTCAAATGGTTGCTACAGGTATGGTAATGTGTGCATTGGTGCAGAGTAGAGGTTATGCTTCATCTCAATAAATGCCTTCTTTTGGGATTCAAACCAAAAGAAATTTTCTTTCGCTCTGCCCTTGATGAATTGACTTAAAGGCCAAGTGATATGAGAGAGCCCCAATGCGAACTTGCGATAGAAATTGGCAAGACCCAAAAACCTGCGGAGCTTTGTTAAAGGGGTTGCGGCTGGCCAATCCAAAATGACTTGTACCTTGGCTGGGTCCACATGCACGCCCTGCTCGTTAATGATGTACCCTAGATATTGAACATGGGTCATGTCAAAAGTGTATTTCTCCAAATTGGCACACAATATGTGTTGTCGCAGAGTTTGAAGGACCTATCGAATATGGTGGAGGTGCTCTTCCCAACTTTAGCTGAAGATCAAGATGTCATCTAAAGACACCACCATGAACGCATTGGTGAAGGGTCACAATATGTCATCCATAAATTTCATGAACGTTGCTAGGGCATTCATCAATTTGAAAGGCATGGCCAGCCATTCGAAAAGGCCCTCCTTGGATTTGAAGGCAGCCTTCCACACATCAGAGGGTTCGATAGGTACCTGGTGATAACTAGATTACAATTCAATCTTGCTAAAACATTTACCCCCTTGAGGTGGCCCATAAGGTCATCAATCTATGGGGTTGCTTACCTATTCTAGATAGTGATCTTGTTCAACGCCCAATAGTCAATACAGAGTCTTTAGGTGCTATCCTTCTTCTGTACCAATACAATTACGATCCAACAGGGTGATGATCTTGGCCTGATGTGCCCTTTCTGCAATAGCTCCTGAATCTGCCTCTTGATAGATCACATCATTCTCCAGAAAATAGCATTGATAGATGGGTCTATTGGGTAGCGACATGTCTAGTGGAAGATCGATGGAGTGCTTGACCTGATAGTGCAAAGGTACCCTTGTAGGTGAGGCAGAAATGTACCTATACTCCTCCATGACTTTGTCCATCTGCTGTTGTTGTGCAAAGGAACCCTGTCTAGAATTAGTGGCCATAAACTTATTCTTTCCCTGAGGATGAATCGTGAAGAAAATAATTTTCCTAATCTGGGAAATGATCTTATTGCAATTATTTGTAGTGATCAAAGTGATGGCAGGAGGCAGAGATACCTTTGGTTTCCTGTACAACTTATCGCTTAAAGTAATAATCATAGAGAGAGGTCTAGACTCATATACAACATGTCTCTTCCACATGTATCGTTGTCCTACTAATACATCATGAACTTCAAGAGGAGCAACATCACACAATACCTCATCTGTGAAGGGCTTGATGTTGTATGGAAGGCGCCACTGTTGGGTGACGCAGATATATCGCCCTTGGTGAGGCCACCCAATGGTGTAAAACTGTGAATGTGTTTTAGTCAGTAGGCCCAACCACTTCACGATCTATGTTGAAATGAGGTTCTTTTGGCTCCCTCTGTCGACAATGAACAACAATGGAGAACCCTTCACCCACATTTTTGAGTGAAAGGGGCATTCCCCCTTGTCTAGATCTTTAGGCTCATTCTTTTGGATCTTAGTGGTGGCCATGGTGGTCTTCGGTGTGGAGAATGATTGTCTTATTTATTCAGAGGTATCACTGCATTGGACCCTAGTTTGTAATGGGGTGGCAACATTGCATGTTTGTTCGCCGCTAGGGGGGATGACTACGATTTTTATGAGACCCCCCTGGAGGGGGTTCAAATGCAGTGCTCCTGAAGCTAAAAATAGATGTAAAGTTTCCTTGTAAAATATTTTAATTTCATAGTTAATTTGAGTTGCTCATTAGGCAGATGATCTGACAATAGAAGTTATGTTTAATTTAGGGGTTTTTTCCCTAGAAGGAAACCCATTGCTATATATGAGGGAATTGTATTGTAAATATGTAGATGTGTATTATGACTGACAAAAAAGAGAGGAGGTTGTGTGAGAGTAAAGAGGAAATTACAACATATTTGTTGTAGGTTATATCTCTTCATTTTTCTAGATAATATAAAGGAAGGACTAGTTGTTTTTCCATAGACGTAGCCCAAATTGTGGGAATGATGTATATTTGTGTCTGTCTTGTTTATGTGTTTTCTGCGTGTATATTTCTACAATATATTATATGTTCCATTGCTATTTAAAATATAATTTTCTAACAGGTGGCATCGGGATCCGCATCAATGATCTGCTTCCCTTTGTCATTACCCTTGTTAGGTTCCAACTCAGAGTGACTGCTTGGCTCAACACTCACTTGTGTTGTGAGGGGAGCTCTTATGAAACTCACACCATTTTCTCATGTCCTTCTTTGTCTTCATGGTGTTGTTCTTTGCTTGTGGCTTTGGCGAGTTGTCTTGGTCACCCCGCCTTAGCTTTGTTCTTTTCTCTTTGGTTTGTGGGCGCCTTTTCCTTTCTTTGGATTTGTGGATCCAAAGTCTCACTTCTTTTGTTTAAACTTCTGCTCAATATTGACAGTGTATCGGTAAGTTGTGCCGAGTGAGGAGATGTCTACGAACTCCATCTCCTCCTGGATGTACTTGTGTAGACAATATTGGTACTTGAGCACCAAATTTTGCTCAAAATCCTTGATACCCATCTTTGTTTGAAGGGTATGGAAAACATTTGTAAAATCTGACACATCTTGGTCCCTCCCCTGCCATATCATGGTCCACTTTATGTGTTTATGTTCATAGCTCCTGACAGGGTAATATTGTTCCTTGATGGCATCTCAGAAATAATGCCAAGTGGGTGTGGCTGAAAAAAATGAGGATTCCCTCTCATCCTTTTGTTCATAGTAGGTTTCCTAGCAATCCTTGACATGTGGGGTGACTTCGAGAAGTGCAAAAGTAAATTTTTCCTGATTGGAAAAGTCATGAACTGAAAAATATCCTTCCAACATACTTTACCATTTTTCTATAATGTTTGCATCTATATGGCCTTCAAATATGGGAATATCAAAGTTAACTTGTACCATAAAAGGAGTGGCACCTCCAGAGTGGCTATTGGATGAAGATGCGTCACCTATGCGTAGTCGTCGAAGGATTTGGGCAATGTTATACATCATTGCATTCCCCTCTCACTTGAGGGCTTCCTCAAGAAGTATTTTGAAAGGATCTCCTACATCCTCATCTTTATTTTCTTCCGCCATGGGAGGCCATCGGGTTTTGCAAGGTTGGTCTTGCAAAGGTTCGACTAGATCGAGCCCTAACTCCTTATACCCTGGCTTGTTGGGGACATGCAAAGAAAAATAGAGAAAGAGAAAACCACTTTGATACCACTAATCCAAACTTATGTAGGAATGCCATAAAATATAGAAATTCCCATATACAGAGAGATGCAGTAGAAATAAAACTTCATTTCATTAATATCAAAGAACTGAAATATGCTTACATATAGAAATAAAAATAAACTAGCTTAGGCGATGGTAGCTGATAACTGAGAAGAGATGTGGCGGCTACCTTCCTTTGAACTATGTGACAATGAGGCTCAAATCTCTATTTATTATCAAGAAACAATGGAAACCCATAAATTCCAAAAACCTAACCATAGGAGATGAAGCGCCAAAATTGTGGGCCTTGTTTGGGTAAATTGGTACATCAACTTCTCGGGGTTGTGACTTTGGCATACGATCTTCATTTGGCTATCATAATATCTCCTTGTGAAGATCTCAAAGAGGAGGCCAGAAAAATCCAACTAAATTAATTTTGGAATTTTCTTGTCTCACCATTTTCCCTAAAATCGTCTTTTAGTCCCTCAAAATAGCTCCAAAATTTTAGGACCCCAAAAACTATAAAAAATAGTAAGTTGTGCTACAATTAAGGAAACTGAAAAGAAACAATGGTGGGGGTTCAAGTGGAATAGGCAGGGGGCCACCAATATCCACCTGGATCATACCATCATGTATTTACTTTAAGGAAAGCATTGTATTCCTTATCTCTCTGTTGTTCTAGGTCAGCCACCAAACCTAGGAGATATACTTTAATTCACAATCATAAATTTTGTATAACAAATTGGCTACCATACTAGGGAATGATGTATTCCCTTGGTGGTTCCTCTGTCCATTGTGTTTGATTACCTACTTTATAGACCTTTGTTGTGTTCCCCAACCAAGAACAAACCTAGGAAGTCATTTCATTGAGTCTCTTTTTCAATTTTTGTGTCAAAATTATCTATTCCCAGACCAACGCACCCCAAGTGCCTCTAACAGAACATTGCACCTCACTTGGACCCACTCTCTACCAGCATTGCAAACCACTGCTACCTTTTCTACACGAGTGTTGGCCCCTATTTTTTCACAAAAATTTCCCTTCTTTTGAGTATCTCTTTTATCAACCTACTTCGAGTTGACCTTCCCTGAGTCTTGAGTGTCTTGCGGTCTCTCTAAAGCCTCCACTTGGTCTTCATTTGTGTTTTATTTCCTTTGGTAATAATTGGTTTTGATTTTTCTTTGTTCTTATCATTTGATCACTTGCAAACTGATTTTATCTAGTCATTGGTCACTTGGATGAATTGTTGTTTTAGTCCTCATTCTAAAAAGTGCATTTGAATTAGTGATTAAACATTTGCATATTAGTTTTCTTTTCGAAAATTAAGTGACTATAAAATAAAAATATTTACTTTTTCATCTAGGGTTTTGTGTGTGAAATTGGAATTCCCTAGCATGAAAATGCATTTTGTTGCAAAAACAAATTTCCCCCTTAATTTCTGGGTCGAGCGGGGGGGGAGGGGGCGTAAATTGTGTATGGGTGTTAGTTGGCTTTGAGTGTCATCTCTTTTGATTTTTTAAATTTCTACCCAATTTCAATTTTGAGTCCTATGTTCATGAAATATCATATTGCGTTTGATTTCATTGGAATCCTCTTGTGTTTGTTTTGAATAATTCTCTTGCTTAAATCACATTTTTATAGTTAGAATTATCATTTTCACAGCTGGAAAGGAAATTGTGCATAAATTACATTTGCATAGTTTTTAGGGGAATCATGCATAGATTACATTGCATGCTTTGGCATTTTTTAATGATTTGAATTGAAATGGAACAATGAAATTGAAAGATCTAGTTAGGAAGTTCTTGTTGGCTGCATATTTGATTATTGCATCATTGTCTGTACCTCTTCCCTACACTAGATAACTTTCATTGAAAATGAAAAGGGTTCTTTTTGTCATATTAGTTGCATCATAGGGATATTCAGGCGACCTTCGTGGTGAGCCCAAAATTGGAACTTAATGAAAGATAAACAATAAAATTTATTGAATCAACCTAAGAAGCATCTATAACATTAACAAAAACACTTAGAGGTCTAGGCCAGAGACCTATTTTGGTGTCGTTAAAAGTAGGAGCTGTCGTTGTTTTCTAGTGTTGCATCTAGTGGGTGATATCCCATTCCACGTACGTAAGTGTATAGGATCGTACTCCACATACCTTCAGGTATATTGGATGGTGTTCAACGCATGAAAAATATATGGGAAGGCTCTGATCAAGTGGTTATGTATTAGACATAACTACTATGGTATGCAATCCCACGTACTGTCAAGTATATTTTGGGAGTCCCTTATAGGTTTCTATCCGTTCATAGGTAATCGAGTATGCTGCTTTTTATACCATGATACACTAAACACAACATTCGGGAATATTTCTTACACATATGTTAATTCCTTGGTTCGTCAAAGTGTATATTGTAGTTCATGGTTGCTTGGTAAACCTTTATGCCTAGTTACCCCTCTGTTTTATTTGTGTCATTAATTTCTAAAATGAATTAATTGACTGTGGAAGATCATCCTCCCCGTGGAACAACTCCTTAGTGGATCTTAGGTTGAGACTAATGGCAATAGTTCAAGAGTCTACCTATCAATGGAACCCCTCTGACATGAATCCTGGTCCTTTTCCTTATTTGGAAATATTGTTGCTCCTTATATGGAAACATTGTCCCTTTCCGAATTTACCATTGGTTTGCTAGTTTGGTTATTTTCAACCCCGCTGGTTCCAAATATCCAAAATGATTCTCCACCGAGTTCTCCTCCACCTGAACAAGATAAACCTCATGTTTATCCTAAAATTAACCCTTTTCCTTCTTCACCTATTGTTTCTTCATCCCTTTCTTCCTCTTCTCCTGGTTAAAGTCTTGATTCTAGTAACTAGGGAGCTAAGAAGGAGAAGAAAAGGATGAAGAAGAATAAGCAAAATAAGTAGGGGAAACAAAGAGACCATTTTTGTGGATGCAACTAGTATGGACAAATATTCCAATCAACCCCATAAAGTTAAATTACCTTGCATGTTATTTAAGGGTTGCCACCTTCTTAGAGATTGTCCTAGTATTCCCAAGGTATTATAAGTGTGCTCCACAAGCTCACATTGACCTTTGTCATCAGCTTCTGGAGATCACGCTGGTGAAAAGGCCTCAAGTAGTGATATTAAATTCCATGGGAAAAAGGGTAAAGTAAAATTTACCTATAAGTTATGCAAAGGGAATCATCATATTCACATTTTTCCTTATATGGATGAAGCCTCAAAAGTGTTGGAAAACATTATAGTTTCTCGGCCTCGACTCCCAGCTGGTTATCAAAAGTTTTCTCCTAATCACCCACTAGTTGATGCAACAATTGATTAGAATCTATATCCCATCAATCACACTCTCTCTAAATTTGAATTCCATGAGTCCATTCCTGACCAACCATTGGTTGAGAAAATGGTTAACTCAATTCCACCTTCAGTTGATCATACCTTTCCTATAGAGAGTGAACTTCATATCGCTCAGGTGCTTCTCGTTTCTTTTGGTTCCAATGAACTGGTGGATAGTTATCCTATTCCCACAAAAAAGGGGGGAAATTCTCCCATTCCCACAACACCCCCTCCAAGTAGCATGCTCACTTCCTTTGATTGGAGTCGACTGGAAGGATATCTTCTTCCTCCTTATGAGCCCTTCCAAATCATAGTACAGGCTTATAATGTGGTCGTACCTAGAAAAATTATAGATGAAGACGCATCTATTAGTATTTTTTCCTCAACTTCTTGGAATGATTTAGGTTATTTGCAGCTTGTGACTGTTACCCAAAATTTGTTAGCTTTTAACAAAGGAACCAATCAACCATTAGGGATCCTTCCTAAGTTTCCTATTACTTTGGGAGGAAACACTTTTTATATCGATGTGATGGTAGTCCAAGGCCCTTTGGATTTTAATTTACTCGTTGAGCATGACTATGTTTATGTCATGGGAGTTCTTGTCTCTTCACTCATGTGATGTGTTTCCCGCGTGAAGGAAGGATCGTGACTATCGCATAACTTTCATTTGTTGGTAGTAATTTGGCTCCCAATCTACCAACAACCATAAATGGTCCTTATATGCAAGCGGTATCTCCCCCACCACAAGATTAATTATATGGCAACATGTTCCATAACCACATTTGCTGACAACTTAGATCCAGCAGGCGATATGGTGAATCATTTACTAGAGGCATTAGGGCGAGATCTTTCCATTGGATCCCATGATACATATCCCTTATAGAGTGTTGTTCTCCCATCTTATGAGAACCTCTTGGAATCCATGGTCTCTTAGAGGCCATGATCACGATTGAAGTAGAGTTACTTGTCTTGTGTCAAGCTCGTTAAAAAATGAATCAATGTTCTTCATAGAAAAGTTCCTTTTCTTATGTCAAGCTCGTTAAAAAATGAAACAAGGTCTGAAGAAGAGTTCCTTTTATTGTGTCAAGCTCATTAGAAAATGAAACAAACTCTTATGAGGGTAGTTATTTTATTATGTCAACCTCGTTAAAAAATTATATAGGTTCCTATGAGCATAGTTCTTTTCCTGTGTCAAGCTCATTAAAAAATGAAAAAAATTCCCTTTCAATTAGAGTGTTTGATTAGATCTCATAAATTCCCACATGAATCTTTCACTTGATTTCGTAAATGAACCTTCATTCCATCCACTTGTTAGTACCCAGTCGTATACAAGCTTTGGGGGCATGTACCTTGAATTGAGTCATTATGTTGGGGGCATGCAAACTTATTTCAAGCATAGTTTCCCATTGTTTCAATATTGCATAAAAATTAAACTAATTTCAAACATAGTTTCCCATGTTTCAATCTTGTGTAAAAATGAAACCATTCTCATCCTATCTCTTGTGATTTCCATTTTTATCAACCTATTTATTCCATATGAGCCTTTTTTTTCCATTCCATTGTCACCATCTTATTGGTTGATCATAGGCTTTCACTTGATTGTTTTACCCTTTCATGAGGAGCTACTATGATGAGTTGTCTTATTAGGTAGGCTATTGACCTTTGCATGTTTTTAGTAGTTCCATCATGAAAGGTGTTATCACTTAGGTTGTCCCTAAGCTCCAGTAGGGATACGGCCGAAGTAACCACAAACCAATCTTTGGATTGCAGGTTCTAGCCCACCTACAATCAGAGAGGGCTCTCTCTTAATGATTTAACTATGTTGATGGTGATTTTAGGCTAGTTATTGGGTACAGGGGTTTTGTTTGTTTTGTTTGGATGGAAGGTGTATGCCAGGTAGAAATTTCAAACTGAGAGGCAAAGTAAGGCGTGATAAGTTTCAAACCATTGGGCATGGAGTCATGGATTAAGGCTTGCTGGTGCGTTTTCTTGGTCACAAGAGGCTTGTGGAGCGAGGTAGCCACACATGAGACAATGATCAATTTGATGAAGGATGGAATGATAGTCAGAGACAAAAGGCAATTAAGAATCTTTCATCAAGAACTGACAGAGAGGAGAAGTGAAAGAATGGTTATCTAGGAGCAGTTAAGAATTCCTAAATTATCATTCATAAGTGAAAGAAACAGCGTAAACAAGATCATTTAAGTATGCATGTTCATAACTATTCCTGATGAAAACATGAAAAACCGCAGAAATTGAGCCTAAGGTGCAATTAAGCAAATCCTAAGCTATTCTTTTTTTCTGCAATTTAGAGAGCGGGTTTCTGATAAAACAAACATGAATAAAACTAACAGAGTTAAGAAGCACTTATTGAAACATGTCGAAGCACAAGAATTCCACAATCACTCCTCGGCCAGTTAAACACAACAGACAGTTACAGAATCCATGCTTTCAACAATCTTTGGTTATAGAAGCATCACAGTTACAGTACGAGTCTCTGCTTGAGAGAAAGGATCCAAATAACAAAGATCAAGTACTGATGAACAAAACAACCAACCAACCAACCCCTACTCCATTTTTCAGGGTGGTATATATAAGCAAAATATCTGAAGTCATTTATTACAACTGACCTAAACAGGTCTGCCAAAAAGCTTTTCTAAAATCTAATCATTGCTGGAATTAAATGCAAATAAATCCTTTGGGCTGCGCTAGAGGCAACTGAATCAAGTTGAATTGATGAGGTGTCCTGTGTGGCTTGGTGCAGTGGTTCTGTCATAATTGTGCATTGAGTTCTGGTCCATTGATCTTCCGTGAGTTTAATGTGCAGTCATTTGTGCTGGTGAGCCTTCAATGCGTCTTCAATTGCTTCCTGACTTTCAGAGCTTTCGTTTTAATGTTGGATTTTCCTCGAGCCCTGAGAAAATCTCCTCTGATACACTTTGCTGCTACATTGATGTTCTTCGCCGCTTCCTGATGCTCTTTGACATGCTTCCTGTCTGCAAATTTGATCTGATACTCTTTAATCTCTGTCTCTGGTCTCTCTCTGTCTTTAAATCGGTTTAATTTGGCAAAATCGGGCAATTTCGGGCTTTTTCGGTGCAAAACGGGCCAAGGAATCAAAAGATTCCTTAAAGATTCCCCAATATGGCCTATTTCCCAAGGAATCGAAAACTACCTCCATTTCTCATTCCGGAGCTCCAAAGCTCGACTTTTGCTCTTGCGCGAATTTTCAGTTTTTTGGCTGCTGATGTCAGCATGACGTCAACAGTAAGGCGGATGACGTCAGCATGCTAACGTTAGCAGTGGGGTCCTTTGGTATGGATATGACATCAGCATGCTGACATCATCAAGGTGATGTGGCAGTACGGTGGGGTGACGTGGGAGGGACACGTGGCAGGGTGACGTGGGCAGGGCGTAGGCTGGGTGAGGTGATGTGGAGGCAACGTGGCAGGGTGAGGTGGCGCTCCTGTTACGTGAGGGGAGGGCGGTTTTTCCTGTGCATCGGACCGCCTTTGGTACGGAGGTGGTTTCTGTCAGGGGCGGCCCGATGCAGTGGGAGGCCGCCACCTGTCCCGGTGTACAACGGTAAAACCGTCGGACGTCGGGTGGTAACCTACCACCACAATTGGGCGCGCGATGTGAACAAGGGCCGTCGGATCTGGCGGAGGCGATCCAACGGTGGACGGAAAAGGGAGATGCGCAGGGTTTAGTAAAAGCGTGCGCGCGTTAAAGGTTTAATTTTTCGCGGCGCTGTGGGTTTTAAACTTTAGAAAAATGGGTAACTGTGTTTTGCGCGGTGGAAATTTATCAAACAAACATTAATAATTTCCAAAGAAGAATGCGTGGGGGGGGTTATAGCATTTGGAAAGGGTTTTCTTAGTGTTTGGAAGGGGTCCAAAACACTTGGGAATGGAAATTTATGCAGAAGGAGGGTTCTTACTAAAGTCCAGGTGACTTAGTAATTCCCAGAGAAGTATTTATGGCTATATTT
>APFE031437490.1:34139-116840 GCA_000404065.3 Pinus taeda
TGTCAGGGGCGGCCCGATGCAATGGGAGGCCGCCACCTGTCCTGGTGTACGACGGTAAAACCGTCGGACGTCGGGTGGTAACCTACCACCACAATCGGGCGCACAATGTGAACAAGGGCCGTCGGATCTGGGGGAGGCGATCTGATGGTGGACGGAAAAGGGAGATGCGCGGGGTTTAGTAAAAGCGTGCGATTTTTCGCGGCACTGTGGGTTTTAAACTTTAGAAAAACGGGTAACTGTGTTTTGCGCGGTGGAAATTTATCAAATAAACATTAATAATTTCCAAAGAAGAATGCGCGGGGGGGTTATAGCATTTGGAAAGGGTTTTCTTAGTGTTTGGAAGGGGTCCAAAACACTTGGGAATGGAAATTTATGTAGAAGGAGGGTTCTTACTAAAGTCCAGGTGACTTAGTAATTCCCAGAGAAGTATTTATGACTATATTTCAACCAGGGGGAGGGGATATTTACATAAGGGGATTTTCTACATAGTTTTAGTAGGGGGATGGGGAAAACATAGGGAGTTAAATAATAATATCATTAGTTAATATGGAGATGACAAGAAAGTGCTAAGTTCCAGAGATCTTAGGTTTCAAAGGGGAGATAGAACCTTATAGAGAAAGTATGGATCCTCTTTGAGTGAAGCAGATCTTCACCCAAGCTAATGACATGGAAAATGATGAAACTAAGAGATATCAAGTAGATCTTGACCTCTTTTTGGGGAAATTAGTTAATGATTTGGGGGAGATGGAGAAAGGGAAGTTAGTTATGCCTGGTTTGAGCTCCTTCTTATGAAAAATGCTTGATGACTGTGACCTGAGTAGAGATGATACTTTAAAACATGGCAATGAACAGACATCAAGATTCTGCAACCTCAAAACTACCTACCCAGCCTACTTACCTAACATTTTTTCTTCTTTTGGTTTGGGTGCACTTAGACTTGCAGACCCATCATTTCAATTTTTTCTTTTTATGCTTTCCTATCTACAAACTACCCTTATTTCTTCCAAGAGCCCAGATTAAGCAATTGGGCTCCTTTGATTGTCTACCTATCTAAGCATCTGCCAAGGTTAAGCTGTTTGGACAGATTTTCATTCTCTATATTCTAAAACAGGAAATTGAAACCTAGGGAGACCAAGATTAAGCTGTTTGGACCTCCCTTTAGCTGAAAATTCTACAAAACTGGAATGACTTTTCAAAATTGGAAAGCAGTTAGATGAACTCTGAGTAGCCTTCTTTGCTTGGTGACTGTTTAGAAAATATGGAGCATTGCAGCATGCAAAGTATGACATATTTGGCCTGTAAAATGTCAATCATGAAATATGAGTAACCTGCTGCAGCAGGAGGCTAACAAAAGGAACCAGTTCCTACCCTTTACACCACTCATTACCCCAGGAGGAGTCCTCTTTTAGCTCTTTTCAGATTCCCAAAATATGAAAATATCACCGAGAACTTGTCTTTTTGAACTCGTAAAAGTAAATGAAAATATGTCTACTCAGTATAAGTTTCACCCTTTTTCAGACTGAGATAGACTATCTACAAAAGGAATACCTTAGTCAAGCATGGCTAAGTTTTTCTCTTGAGTATTGTTTTCTACATTTTCGGACTTGAGAGACTATCTACTAAAAGGGACATCTAGAGTTTTTTTCAACCCGTTTTTCAAACTCTCTAAATATGAAAAAGATGTCGAGTTTTACCTTCCCTAGACTCGTTAAAACATCAAACAACAATGGAATTGTTGAACTTGACAAGGTTGAACCTCTCCTTATCTGGGTTCATTAAATATACTCTAGGGGATTCATTTGAAGTATGAACTTATAAATCAAGCATATGTTGTCCTCCTCAAGCTTGCTAAAAGCTAAAGGGGTAATGACTAGTATGGTTAGGGAAATTGGCAATAGAGGGTATTCCATTTGCTAATGGAAACAAGTCGCTCTTATACACTACACTCTTCCACTTCATCTCTGTGGCTATTGGGTTGGGTAATATGTTTGTGCTTTGGTTATCATACCATTTTCAAAGCTTCCATCTAGGTTTTGGGTCAATGCTGCCAACTCCATTTAGTGTCATCATTGTGTTCAAGAGAAATCACTAAGTTGATATCCATTATAATACTCTTAAGCCTTCATTCCATTTTTTTGTTTCCTTATCCAATTCCATATCTTCAAAATTATGTCTCAATCATGATACCTATTTCGTGTCGTTGATGGGGGATACATCAAGACCCTCCTACGACGGGTTACTTCCTGTCAACATAAACACATTATCCATAAAGTTGACTTAGAAACACCCCTTGGTATTTTGGTTCTTGCATACGTCAATGCCAAGTTTCCTTGCTCTTAGCAATAGGTTTAAATCAAAGGCCTTCGACCAAAAGACTTTGTGTGGTGTTCCACATCAACTCATTTATTCACACTATACGATTTGTACTATAGTACCTTGAGATCCATTAACATGATTGATGGATTCTCTCACGTCTGTTAACAAATTACATCATCGTCTGGTAATCAGATGGTGTCTACCATGTTCAACCTTAGCTCATTGATTCACATGGTTATAATTGTACGTTAGCTGGTCGTGTGAATGAGATAGAAGACCCCAAATATAGTTTCATCCATCCAAGTTGCGATTTTAGGAATATGAAAAGATCACATTGTATGATGTCCATCATCATGCAGACAATCATCCAATCATGGGTCCACTAGTTTTCATTTGTGGACACATATTTTGATCATTGTACATGTTATGTTAGCTTATGTGTTGAGATGATTATTCCTCTCTCACTAACAAATATGTCATGATGAAAATGCATTGTAATAGAGGAATCTCACCTTGTTTTTCTTGGTTCCAACTTGTCACAAGGTAAAGCACTTCAGTGATCTGTCATCATTTCTGTCTTTGCACTTTAGGGGGCTCTCTGTTATCGGCCATTTCGTAACATCTAACCAATAGGCCTCCTAATGGTATTAATCAACATCCTGTTCCCCCTTGTCATCATTATTGCACAAAGCCCTAACCATGTACCCTTCATTTCCCATAGTTTCTATCTTGAACCGCACCATTTGAGCTAGTTTTAGGACCAACATTCCCTAGCCTCCTACTAGATAGTGTTAACAACCAAGTTGCTCCATTATGGAATCTTTTGATCACCTACAGGTTTCTCTCCTTTGCACCTATGTTAGTTCTAGAATTTTGGGAAAAAGAAATATAACCTGGAAGCCTCCTATTCCAGAAGCATTTAGAATTTTCTACAACCATTTACCTTAGATAAAACATCCAGATCCTATCCTACCCTACTTTGGAGTTTCCGTCCCTTATCCTTTGATCCCATCCTCCCATCAAAGGTAGATCTAAAACCTTCAATTTGTAATTGGATAATAACTCCCACCTTACCCCACTCCTCTATATATTTACAACCTTTCATATGGAAGGGGTTGGATTTTGGAGAGTGAGTTTACCCTTATGCTGCTATGGTGAGAGGTTTCATTTCATGAATTCAGGGTGATTGGAGGTGCACATTTTGACAAGGAAATGATAAGTCAGCCTTGGAGGAGATCTTCTACAAGATCAACACCTATTTATGGTTATAAAGTCCTTCCATTTATATTAATGCAAATAATTCTTTGTTTCCCTATATATGATGTTGTTATTTCATGTATTTCAATACCTACTTGATCTATTGAATAGAGTATGTAGATGATACTGCATAGATATCGTAGTTTCTTGGTTTGTGTCATCTGACTGTGCAGGTTCTAATTTTGGCATTCAGAGCTATAATTAGAGCATTCAAGCTAAAGAAGGAGAGAAGCCCGCGAAGGAATCTAGATAGGCTTCATATTGTCATCTATTTACTTTAAAGAAATCTTTGTATCCTTGTCTCTCTATCTTTCTAGGTTAGCCATCAAACTTAAGGGAGATTCTTTTCTCTGCAATCATAAATCCTGCATAATATGATGGATTTAGTATATCATTTAGTGTTATAGTGATTCAGGTGTTAGTAATTTGAGATTTGTGTGTAGCCATTCTTCGAGGGAAGTGCACGCATACACATTACGATTCAAAACAATATCTTATACATTATGACATATGATTGATTAGGGTTTGTAGTGACAACATTTGGTATCTGTGATGAATGATATATGGTATGATATACTCATCAGTGGTTGTGCATGAATTTTACATGATATGGTTTGGTTTGATCTAGTTGCATTGGTTGATTAAGCTTTAGTGATTGATTTCATGATTGAGTTGGTTCAATCATTGGATGAGTTGATTCAATATTTATTTTTAGAATTGTTACTTGGTTTGAGTTCAATGATGGAAGTGGATCCAATCTAAAAATATGATGAAATGTGGCCTACAAGGTTTGATGTGTTGAGTCAGGTGGATCCGGTATGAAACATTATGAAATGTGCTCCACAAAGGTGTTGAGGGTCGAACTCTTCAGTGAGGAATTTGAAGCTTCCTCCCAGTAGTAGTTGGAGAATTTGTACAAGGGGTAGGAGCTCCCTTCTAGTTGGTGTTGGAGAAGGATAGAAGGTGTAGCCTTTTGCATGTGGGTTCCAACGTATTGGTATTTGTCTATGCCCTTTCATTATTGTAAGAAGATTTTCTTTATAATAAAAAGAAGATAGAGATGACGACAATGGTGGTTTTCTCCCACATGAGGTTTCCACCTAAAATCTTGGTTTTCATATGTGTTGATATGTTTCTTGTGTATTGATGATATATCTTCTGATCATTACTTATGGTTGCTACTTAATTAATGAATAATGAAGTAATGATGAATTGGTTAAAGATGCACTGATGATGAAATATATGAAAATTAAGTTTACTAGATATACGATGTTTTCCTTTACTAAATTCGTGTACATATGTTGGTTTCATGAATGAAAATAGCGTATATAAATAAAAATAAGAAACGAAAAATTGAACTGAGTTTAAAATATTGATTCAGCCCTCCAACCCCACCCCCCCCCCCCCCCCCCCCCCCCCTCTCCCACCCCCCCAGTATTTTTCCACCAAATTGGTATCAGAGCAGGTCCCTCACTAGAAGCTTGATCGCTTAAAGGGAGATCTATCAAGATGAGAGTCAAGAAGGTGTATTTTATGTCAAACCACCTTTATTGAATGGAACTAAGTTTGTCTTTTGGAAAGTCAGAATGAGGGTATTTTTGTAGGCACTTGGAGTAGATATATGGGCTATAAATGCCATCTAGGGAAGTTTGATTGAGCCTAAATTTGTGAAATTCATGCATTTGAACACCACAAAGTCAATGTGCGATAAGCTTATCCAATTTTATGAAAGTGACACCAAGGTAAAAAGTGCCAAAATTCAAACATTTAGAATTCAATATGAGACACTTAAAATGTGTGATGATTAAAGGATAGCAAAATTTTTCCTTAGAGTAGATGAGATTGTTGAGTCAATGAGAAATCTTGGTGATGAAATAAAGGATGCTACTATTATTGAAAATATTTTGAGATCACTAACTCCAAAGTTTGATTCCAAAGTCTTTGCTATTGAAGAAATGTAGGACTTGAAGAGTCTCATTGTTGAACAATTCCCTAGGGTCCTAACAACCTTTGAGATGAGAAGAGGGGGTCCATCAGATATGTGATAAGAAACTTTCATGGTTACATATAAAAGGAAAAAGAAGGAATCAACCAAAGATACAAGCTACATATCATATGAGGAAGAAGCAAACTTTGTGAGGAAATTTCAAGTAGGAACTAGAAATTTCATAGGTAAGCTTCCTTTCAAATGTTTTTTCTATGTAAGAGTAGGTCACTATGCATCCAAATGCCCATATAAATAAAATCATAAGAGAATGGAAAGAATGTTGCTAAAAATAATTTTTCTGATAAGAAAATAATTTACTCTAATGAAGATAGTCATAGCACATTTGATGACCTTGAAAATTCAGATTCAAATTCTAACAGTCATTATAGTGTACTTATGGCTCTTTAAGATTAGTGAATTAATGAATCATATAGTTGTGAAGTATATGACTTAACGAGAGCACTAAAAGAGAATGAAAAACTTGGGAATGAAAACAAAGAATTGGAAAGAAAAGGAAATAGTATGGTTAAGGAAATAAACATGTTAAATATGGAATTAGAAGCAACCAATAGAAGAAAAGAAAGCATACATGGATGACTGAGGATAGTAATTCAATAAAATTAATGAAATTTTGTGGTGCAGGAGCAGAAGATGCCCGATCAATCCACCATTCCCCTCTTCAATGTTCATTAACTGCCGACTATCACCTAAAGAGAGAGGAAGAGATGTGGAGGTGACAAATAGTAGCCTTTTTAAGCTACACAATAGTACCCTAAAGACCCTTACTACAAGCTGGAAAATAATCTCCAACTTCCTTTGGAATTCATCTAAGAGAGTTTAGTAGGATTCTTAGTTCTCCCTCTCAAAAGGAGAACATGGGGAACTCGATTGAAGGTAAAAATGAATAAAGAAATGGCAGATGTTTTACTAATTATTTTACCCTGAAGGATAATCTTGAATGAGAATCAAGAGTCTTCCATTATATGAAAAGTACAAGAGGATTCAATTATGTGCTTATTTTTTTAGTATCTCTTTTTATGAAGTTTGTCCACTAGCCTTAGAGATATTTAAGTTCCTTCCTTAATATTTGAGGTATCTCTCATCAAACACATTCTATCCCTCACGGTAAATAAAACAATAACCATGTATTTGATAGAAGAATCAAGACCAACTACTTGAAAGCTTAACATCTTTTAGAGAGCCCACCTTGTCGTATTTTCTCTTGTTCAAACTTCTTCAAAAGGACTAAGTCAACTCATAATGATATATCATATATTTTTCTATCTTCAACATGGATATTACAACTATCATTCAAAGTACACCACATTACTCACTTTAATAGGTCTGAATAACCTATTCATAATAAAAGGCAATAAGCTACATGAATATTACAACTTCCATTCAAAGTACACCACATTGCTAGAATTAATGGGCACGGATAATCTATACATAATACTAAAATAATATACTACAATTGTGTAATTCATCTAAGTCAAATTTCATACTCCAATAAATTAAATAAATTTATCTTATTATCCTAGTTAACATGTAATAATCCATCCACATCATTGATAGATACAACAAAATTAGATCATTGACGTAAAATATGAAGCAGGGGAAGTTGGAATGCATAAAAATCATCCCCAAATAGTGCTTATAACATGAATTCCTTCATTTTAATAGGGCGCAACAAAAAATTCGAGAACCATGTGGCATGTAGCATCTATGTAGTGTAAGGAATTCAACATGACAAACAATTATGAAAGGGAGAGAAGATATTATATTCTATGTACCATAGGTTTGTCTACATTCAAATTTAGCACACATCATATTTACCAAGAATTTCAATCTTTAAATGAGATAAATCATGCATTTAGCAAGATCTATTGGGAGTACCATATCAAAATATCTTTTCCAAAATCATAAAAGAATGCCTTTACATCAACCCTCATATAATAATGCATGCTACCAATTTTACATAAATACCTTGACTTGAATTCGAAATTAAACATCCCACAATCAAAAATACATCATTATACCTTACAAATATATAAATATCTAATACACTAAGTAGATCCATAAATATATATAAGAAAGATACAGCTATATAATATTTTAAATAATATATATATATATTATATATATAATTATCAATTACATTCAACCACTATGAAGAGTTTCTAGTAATGAAGTTATGCACTAAAAATAATGGTGGACCATAGTTTCCAATGTAACATTATAAATTGAAAGATGTGGAAAGCCATAACTAACTCTGAATCCTTATGAAGTCACAAAATGTCCAGACACCATAGTAAACTATCATTTGGTTGTAAATGCATATGTATCAATTCATGTCAATCATTTAGAGAAGTGATTCCCAACCATTGTGAGAGTGAACACAAATGACTGAAATGTTAGATGAAAACTTGAAAGTACTTTATAACTGGTGGGATAACAAATTTCTAAATCGAGGAGTTCAAGGCATTAATTCTAGAGTCAAATGCATTAAAAAATTAGAAGAACCACCAAGAAAAATATAGATCCTTTTAGTAGGTTTATTAAGTTGACCATGACACACTATGGAATTGGTGCCTCTATCTAATTTAAAATTTAGAAGGGTAAGATGACCTATAATTGTAAGAAAATATTATGTAATTACAGTTGTAACATGAAATTTAATTAACTAAAATGTAATATATGCGACAATGAATTTTTTTAGTCGGTGTTAAATAGGCCCTATAGCCTCTTAAAAATGAAGTTCTTAAGTTCTTTAGCCTTGATTGCTAGGAGTAATTCTTCCATGGATTCCACATCAAATCTAGTTCTTTTGTGCAACTTATGGAAAAATCATGATGCCACGGTGGATCCCTCCTCAGGAACCCATCAATCCAAGTCATCCTCGTGGGGTGGTCATTTTCATGTTTATATCTAGAAATGATAGCGAATGATCCTTATTCATTCTTACAACCTATCATTGTGATTGTATTTATCGTCGCCTCCTTTTAATAGGTAGAGTTCTATTTTTTACTTATTTCCTTAGTTGTATGTTGACTATTTACTTTAGAGTTATGTCATTTTCACTTCCCTTAAAGCTTTCTTTTCATATGCACTTTTAAGTATGAATGGCCTATTTTGGTCATCATTGGACATTAGTGCAACTATATAATACCATTCCATTTGGTGCTAGAATTTGATAATTATAAAGTAAATGGCACAACGAGGGTTGCAAATATCAGTTGTATATCACAGATATAAATGATCTATTGCAAACATCACGATATATAATGATTCTCTCAATTGGAAAATATTTCTCCTAATTTGGTCATTATTGGACATTAGTGCAATACGATTTCATTTCATTTGGTGCTTGAATTTGATAATTAAAAGGTAAATGGCACAACTAGAGGGGAAAATATCAGTAATATATTTCCATGATATATCACATTTCATGATTCTCTTAGCTTTGTGATATTATTAGTAGAAAAAATCAATTATTTTTTTCAATTTTTTCTAATATGGTGATATTTCCAAAATAAAGCAATATATCGACAAATATCATTAGAAATCGTAAAATATCAACCAAGTCAGAATATTTTGGGATTTTTCCATATTTGTTTGCTCAAATTGAAGAGGGAAAGAAGCGGATTAAGAATAAAAGGGTTATTGACTATTAAATCACATAAAAGTACTAGAAGGGGGTCGTTTAAATTCCAATTATTAGTGATATGAATATCAGGAATATCATTGATTTGAGTTTGTGGAAAACCTGTGATCAATTATGAAACCGACGTTTCGGACTACCTTGGTGAGTCCATCATCAGGGCAATGAGATAGTATTTGAGAAGAGAATGAATTTCAGAGTTTTATTAATAGTTGAAATTTTTTTATTTTTTATTTTTAGATTTTTATGAAACAAGATCACGTACATACGTAGGTATGATGAGGAGAAGTCGCATATAGAATTTACACCATGGTATTATGAATCCAAGGGTCTTTACCATGGTATTGGACCATAGTAATGGGTGCATCAATGGTTATTTGATCTCGCCAAAGAATACCAATGCCATTAATAAGGGTTTGGCCTAAGCTATTAGCTAATGTAAAAGCTATATAAGGAGGTGGAGATCAAAGTGTTATGTATGAAACTTATGGTTTATTAGTGTGTAATCTAACCTAAAACGTGTGTGCACCAAGGAGCATGGAAGAGGCTTAGATATGATAGATATAAAAAATAATAATGAATATAATTTTTTGATCTATTTGTGATTATGGCTAACAATGATAGATTGAAAATGATAATAATGCTTTGATGTGGATATGTGATAGTAAGGTATGCACAATATGTGTTATGGTTGCAATGAAGGTATGATTCAGTTATTTCAGATCTGTACATTAGTTTGTCTCTAAGAGGTCGTGTACATAAGTGGATCTACTTCTTGGTAGTAGTGTATATATTATACAAAATGTTTTCAATGTGTGTAGATACGTACGTGGTTGATGTGTATAGGAAGAGAATACACACACCGATGTGTTGTATGAAGGTCGCATACATATGCTAGTGTTACATAGTATAGGTTGTTAATGATGTTTTGATCATTTCTGTTATGATTGTTGTTGTTTCTCAATGATTTCTATTTTATGATAATCTATGTTTGATAGTATTGGTTTGGTTGAATTAGTTATGAATGGAATATTCATTAGTGATGATGTTACTATGTGGTGTTTTGTATTTGGTTTAGTGGTTTGTGATGGATTCATTATATGATTCAATTATTGATTCAGTGTTATAGTGATTCAGGTCTTAGTAATTTGAGATATGTATGCAGGTTTTCTTCAAGGGAAGCACATACATACACAATTATGATTTAGAACAGTGTTGTATACATTTTGACATATGATTGATCAAGGTCTATAGTGACAACCTTCGGTATCTGTGATGAGCAGTATATGGTATGGTATAGTTATGAGTGGTTGTGCATTAATTTGATATGATATGGTTTGGGTTTTTGTTGTTACATTGGTTGATTAAGCTTAAGTGATTGATTTGATCAATGAGTTGGTCCAATGAATGGATGTGTTGATTTAGTATTTGGTTTCAGAATTGTTACTGCGTTTGAGGTTAATGATGGAAGTGGGTCTAGTATGAAAATATTATGTAATTTATCCTACAAGGTTTGATGTGTTGAGTTAGATGGATCCAGTATGAAACATTATGAAACGTGGTCCACAGAGGTGTTGAGGGTCGGAGCCTTCAATGAATAAGTCAAAGCTTCCTTCTAGTAGTATTTAGAGAATTTGTAAAGGGGGTAGGAGCTCCCTTCCGTTAGGAGTCGGTAAACGAGATCAGGGGGATTCAGCTCCCTTCTAGTGGGTGTTGGAGAATGATAGAAGGTTACAACGTTCTATAGGTGGGTTCCTTCATACTGGTATGAGTCTGAGCCCTTTCAATATGATAAGATCTATTTATTTATAATAAAAAGAAGACAGAGATGATGAAAATTATGGTTTTCTCCCACATTAGGTTTCCACCTAAAATCTTGGTGTTCATATGTATTGATATGTTTCTTATGTGTTGATGATCTATATACTTCTCACTACCCATGGTTACTGCTTAATTAATAAATAATGAGGTAATGATGCATTTGTTGAAAATGAACTGATGATGAAGTATATGAAAAGTTAGTTGACTAGATATATGATGTTTGCCTTTACTAAAGTCGCGCACATACATTGGTTTCCTCAATGGAAGTAGCATATATAAATCAATATAAGAATTGAAAAGTTGAACTAAGTTTAAAATACTGATTCAAGCACCACCCCCACCCCCCTCCCCCACCCCCAATGTTTCTCCCAACAATTGGTATCAGAGAAGGTCCCTTAGTAGAAGCTTGATTACTTAAAGGGAGACCCGTCAAGATGAATAGTCAAGAAGGAGTATTTTTTGCCATACCCACTTTATTTAATGGAACTCACTTTGTCTTTTGGAAAGTCAGAATGACGGAATTTTTGTAGGAACCTAGAGTAGATGTATGGGAAATTGTTGAAGGTGATTATCAATATCCAACCTCTATTCCTTTAAATACTACAGGGAAAAGGCAATATGAAACCAATGCAAAGGCTGTAAATGCCATCTTGGGAAGTCTGGTTGAGTCTAAATTTGTTAAAGTCACACATCTGAACATTGCAAAGGCAATATGGGATAAGATTATCCAAATTTATGAACGCGACACCAATGTAAAAGGTGATAAACTTCAAATGTTTAGAATTCAGTATAAGACACTTAAAATCCACGATGATTAAAGGATTGTAGACCTTTTCCTTAGAGTAGAGGAGATTGTTAACCTAATGAGAAATCTTGGTGATGAAATAAAGGATGCTACTATTGTTGAAAATATTTTGTTATCACTAACTCCAAAGTTTGATTCCAAAGTCTCTGCTATTAAAGAAATCTAGGATTTGAATAGTCTCACTATTGAATAGATGCATGGGATCCAAACATCCTTTGAGATGAGAAAATGGGGTCCATCAGATATGAGAGAAGAAAATTGCAAAGCTACATATAAAAGGAAAAACAAGGAATCAACCAAAGATACAAGCTACATATCATATGATGAAGAAGCAAACTTTGTGAGGAAATTACAAGTAGGAAATGGAAAATTTAGAGGTAAGCTTTCTTTCAAATGCTTTTCCTATGTAAGAGTAGGTCACTATGCATCCAAATATCCATATAAAGAAAATAATAAAGATGATGGAAATAATGTTGCTAAAAAGAAGTTTTTTTGACAAGAAAAGTTATTAAGCTAATGAAGATAGTCATATCATATCCGATGACCTTG
Source organism: Pinus taeda (assembly GCA_000404065.3). NCBI lineage: Eukaryota > Viridiplantae > Streptophyta > Pinopsida > Pinales > Pinaceae > Pinus > Pinus taeda. The sequence goes on from APFE031437490.1 coordinate 46,536, forward strand.
AAAATTTAGATTCATATTCTAACAGTCATTAGCAAGTACTTATGGCTATTGAAGATGAATCAATTAATGAATCAGATAGTTGTGAAGTAGATGACTTAACGAGAGCAATGAAAGAGAATGATAAACTCAAGAATGCAAACAAAGAATTGGAAACAATATGGTTAAGGAAATAAACATGTTAAAGATGGAATTAGAAGCAACCAATAGAATAACAAAAATCATAAGAAGACAAATTCAAGAAAATGAAGAAACATTGTGAGACATTAGAATATGAAGCTATGACCCTAAAGGAAGGATATGAGAATATCAACGAATAGGTAAAGGAAACTGAATCTCTCGAGAAAATTGTTAATGAACAATGCTATCCTCAAATCAATACTGGCATTGGGTACAATCACATGTCTTCACATACACAATGCAATGACAAAAATGAGTATAGTGTTATTCAAAGGAAAACTGAATCAAGTCACACATCTAAAAACAAATATCATAGGCATAAAGGATGGATTTATGGATATTGTTTCTCTTGTAACTCATTTGGGCATAATGCCACTGGTTGTAGGTCAAGTATTTGGAATAGAACCAGGAGATGGGCTAAGTTCCAACACTTAATTAAAAATTGTAAGCATATTTTGAGGAAGAAGGAACATTAGTCAAAAACGTAGGGAAAATTGACCCTACTGTAGTGCATTGCTCTCAAAGATTACTTCTCATAGTGATTGCAGAAGTGATGTGAGGTACATGACCTCATGAAGAGTTAATGCTGACTATCAGATCTTCAAAATCATTGGTGTATAAATGAGGGGGAGCTATACATATGTATATATTGATGATGATCACCATTTTTTTTTTTATTCCTTTGGTGATGCTTATATTAATGACATTGCATCTGATGTAGTAACAATGAACAAGAACATACAATACAAGCTCGGGAGGAGTTATGGTTATGAAATTTTAGTATTTTTTTTTATGTACGTGGATCTCAAGAAGGACAGTCACGTATATAATATTTTGTTTTATCTAAAAAATGATGTATGTTTCTCTGAGATGAAGAAACAATGGTATAGACTCAAGGGTAGTTTCTAACATGCTTCAATAAGTTATTATTGGTTTTTGGTTCTGACATTGATTAGTTACAATATGTTGATGATGCTTAGATTTTACTTAGAAATAATATTGAATTATCATAATTTCATGGCTACTTTGGTTCTTTTAATGGCTTTGTTGACTGATGAGCTGGATATGATCGGATCTCATAGTGAATAGTTGGCATAGGTTTAGGGGGAGAATTTTCTATGATTCTAATAGTGTATTGTTGGCATTGTGATTTCCTGAGCATTCCTTGTTGCATGATACTGTTCCTGAGAATTCCCTTGAAGAATATTTCCAAAAGTGTGGCTCTTGCTATACAGGCTAGTAGCCCGATCAACTCGTTTAGTAATAACCTTATAGAAAGTTGCCCTCTTTGTGGTGAAGTAAAACACAAGCTAATTCCTCTAGCCCGATAATGGGTCTAGCCACAACAGATACATTCTATGGAAGATTTCCTTAGGTTAGAATCAATCAAGAGGGCCTACCTCTTGGTCGCTTATCCTGCTTGATGATGTTCTTGCTTGCTCACTCCAACAATCTCTCACTTCCTTCTTCAAGATCCTGAAACAAGTAAACAACAACAACACACAAACATAATAATAGACAAATTACAATTCAACCTACTTAACGAGTCAAGAAGCATTAATGCATGGATATGTAATATTACAAAACATGTATGAAATCAATCGATAGTTGCATGTATTAATATCAAAGGGAGATTACAACCATTTGTCTTGACACTGCAGTCTTCCTCTCACAAGACCAAGTTCCCACACACTTCTGCTAGCATTCCATGACAGCCTCAAACAACATTAGTTTAAAGGCTCTTAATCCCTCACACAAATATATGGCTACAACTAGTAATAGCTCTCTTGTCTAATCCAAAATAGTATACTCACACTCAACCAAAATCTAACTGTGACTGCAACTTTCACACTAGTTTGTGCTTGGGAAGAAGGGAGGTTTATCTAGGAAATATGGAGGGGATATGGATCCTCTTCTCATGAATTATCCCTTGAGGTAGTTCCATCATTATAGGGTAAAGGAACCCAAACTGTCATCCTCAACCCCATCGGCCAAACCATTTGCTAGACTTCTGTTACGGAGCTTCTAGAACTGGAAGCTTCAACTCTAATTTAAAAAAAAATTCAATAACAGGGTCGATGCTACTGGAACATAGCTCAGTTGCAACAGTTGGTGTAGGGAATAGTTCTAATATATGCACATAAACGTGGGGAAGACAAAGGCCATTAGCATCAGTCTTGTAAACTGGGAAAAAAATAAGTTTCAAGGGAAATGATCTGCTCATGAAGAGGGACATAATGGGAGTTTCTTCATGAAGGAAAAGCATGCGGGGTTCACTGTAGAGGTCATCCAAGATCAAGGAATGGGGTGTATAGGGATAGTGAAAAAATGTTGTGTAACACTCTTACCCCTAGAATCTATGGCCTGCCAAATATTCATAAGGAAGGGGCTCCTCTGAGACCCATTGTCAACACGGTAGGAGGGTCAACTTATCTTCTTGCTAAATATTTAGCCTAAAATCTTAAGCCCCTTGTTGGCCATACAAAATCCTTTGTCAAGGACTCTGCATTACTTGTCAATGAGTTAAAGTGTTTCAAGCTTGATCTGGATGACAAGCTTATGAGCTTCAATGTGGTCTCCCTCTACACTAATATCCCTATCAACGAGGCCATCAAAGTTATCAAGCACATTATGGATCATGATATAGCTAATTTAGTTGGTATTTGTCTTACTTCTACTTTCTTTTCATTTGATGGGGAATTCTATGAGAAAACTTGCGGTGTCGCCATGGGTTCCCCCCCCCTCCATTGTGGTAGCTAATATATTCATGGAGGATTTTGAATCAAAGGACTTAGCTTCTTCTCGTCTTCTGCCGAAGATATGGAAGAGGTTTGTGGATGACACTTGTGTCATCTAGTCCCATGGTAAGGAAGGGTTGGAACTCTTTTTCCTCCTCTTTAACAATCAATCTAGTTCCATAAAGTTCACCATTTGAATTTGAAAGTAATGGTAGTTTTCCCTTCCTTAACGTCCTCCTCTCAAGGAATGATGTTGGCTCTTTTTCGTATCAGTTATTTCTTAAGAAAACTCATACGAAACAATATATTCATGCTAATTCTCATCATTTCCCAACTCAAAAACTTGGTGTTCTCAACACCTTAGAGATTAGAGCTTTAAGAGTTTCTAATGACAACCATCCCAATGAAGAGAAAGAACATCTCCTAAGTGTTTTCTTTATTAATGGGAATCATAGACACCAATGTACCAAGGCTTTTGTCAAAGCTGAAAAAGGTCCTAGCGCTAAGAAAGATACCGAGGATTGATTTTGTGGTGTTCATCTTCCTTTTATTTAAGGGTCTACTAACAAGATTGCGAGGATCCTAAGGAAGCCTAACGTGGCTTCAACCTTTAGGCCTTTAAATACCATCCAAAGCTGCCTTAGATCTGTAAAAGACCTAGTGGACCCCAAGAATATGAAGGGTGTTTACATTATCCCATGCTCTTGTGGGAATCCCTACATTGGTGATACTAGTTGCTCGATTAATCAAAGGATTTGTGAGCATGTCACTGACATCAAGCATGGAAGGACCCACTCCTCTTTATAGAGTATGTAGATAAATCTAAGCATCACATCTACATTGAAGAGGTCCAAGCCGTTGCTAGGATTAGTCGTTACCATCATCGTAAATTGAGGGAGGCCATAGAAATTGAAAAAAGGCCCAATAATTTGATCAGAGATGATGGTTGGAATATTAGTAGAAGTTGGGTCCCTCTCTTGTCCTCCTACCTTTTTAGGATTTATTTTGTTTATTTGTTTATCTATGTAGGTATTGGTGTCCTTTTTATAGTATTTGTTGTTGATTTATTCTTCATTAGAGTTTATTTTTTTTACCCTTCATGTTTTCTTAAGTATTTTATCATCTTATTCGTTCTTAATTCCTTTTAGTATTTTTGTTATTTGTTTAATGCACCTCAACCCCACATTTTATTGTTGACCAGTTTTATATATTGATTACTTTTCTTTGAATGATTATATGTGTGTGTGTGTGTGTGTGTGTGTGTGTGTGTGTTTCTTTTGACTGGTGTATATTTTTATTTTTTATTTTTTCCATTAATTATTTTTATTTATTAAATGATCATGTCCGGATTAGGATCTTGACTCCTTTTTATAATTTTTCAGTTCCCTCCTTGTTTGGAGTTTTAACTAGGGCCTTGACTCCCTTTTATAAATTTTTGAACTTCCCTCCATGTTTGGAGTTTGACATGATTTTCTAATTCTTGCTTAATTTATATTAATTTTATTTTAATAGATAATTAAATATTATTTTTCAAAAAATAGCCATTACTTAAATATTATTTTCAAAACTAGTCGTTACTAATAATATTTGGTTTTTAATATATTAATAAATTAATATCATAATTTAAATATTATTGTTCAAACATAGTCGTTACTTGAAATTTTGGTCTCTACATTGCTCTCTATTTAAGTCATTGTCATGGTTTACCTCTTCATCTACCGAAAGACTTTGCTTAATTAAGTATATAGATCATTGATGATGTATAGTTGTTGCCGCTGAAGACACATATGTTGTTGCTAGGGATGATGAAGTCTTGGATGATTGATTAAAATTGCACTTAGTGACGTTGTCGATATTGATTTATGATGAATATATATCAATGGTAACATATAGTTGATGTTGTTGAAGTCTTGAATGATGGCTATATATTGCTTAAATTTCACTTAGTGAAGATGATCCTATGTGATACACTTAACAAAGAATATGTGCATGCTATGGTTGTTGATTCACTTGCTACTGGTTGACATTTATATGTTGCTGTCATTATGTATTCTATGATGCATATGGTGAAGTTATGGATGATGCCTACATGTTGCTTGAGCTACATGTGAAAATTTCTTATGATTTTGTTTCATGTGATATTCTTGGTTCTCACATGTGTTGTTGATGCATGAAAATATATCTTCTTGTGCTGCAAAAGATCTATACATATTTGATGTACATGGATTGTGCCTCTTCCTACAAATGGAAAGAGCATGTTGACCTTGATGATATGAGGTCAAGGGGATGAGTTTCTGATAAAAATTTATTACATTTCTACTTAAATGCTTCGTGATTGATGTAAGCATGAGTCCTTGGTGATGGAAAGGTCATTTTTGATTGAGTCATAGATTCAATTACTTCATTGAAGATATTCAACATATGCTCATGGGGAGCATGGTCATTATATAGTCTTCATATTCAAGACATCAGCCCTACAATGATCCTCTCTACAAAGGGGAAGAGATGTATTCACTCAACTTTGGTCAACCCTTTGCCCTTGATGTCAAAGGGGGATAGAATCTTGGTGTTTGGAGAAGCTTGAAGAGATTTCTTGAGAGAGAGTCTTCATCTCTTTACAGATGTGTTTGCAGGTATTTATAGGTGGTGGTGACCAAACACCAAAGTAGTTTCCATTAAGTCCAAAGGCGTATATTGTTGGAATTATGTTTAACGTGCTGTCCTTGATTGGAAACTACTTGATAGAGATGTTAACATGATGGTTATGCAGATGATATAGGTGATATGAATATAAGGAATCTCAGTTCAGAGATAGATGGATCACAAAGATAAAGTGTGAGAAAGTATATGCAGGTCCTGTGAAGCAAGATCGCGTACATAGATAGGTATGGTGAGGAGAAGTCACATATAAAATCTGCACCATTGTATTATGAATACCAAGGGTATTTACCATGGTATTGGCCCATAGTAATAGGTGCATAAATGGTTATTTGATCCTATCAAAGAATACCAATGACATTACTAAGGGTTTGGCCTAAGGTATTGGCTAAGGAAAAAGCTATATAAGGAGCTGGATATCAAAGTGTTATGTGTGCAAGTTATGGGTTATTAATGTGTAAACTAATTTGAAACAAGTGTGCACCAAGGAGCATAGAAGAAGCTCAAATCTGATAGATATGAAAGAATAATAATGAATATGATTTCTTGATCTATTTGTGATTATAAATAACAATGATAGATCTATGATGATAATAATGTTATGATGTGGATATGTGATGGTAAAGTATATAGAGTATGTGTTATGGTTGCAGTGAAGGTATGATTCAGTGATTTGATATATGTACATTGGTTTGTCTCTAACAGGTTGCCTACACACGTGAATCTTCTAATGGGTAGTAGCGTATATATTCTACGAAGTTTTTTCAGTAAATGCAGATCTGTGCACGGGTGATGTGTATAGGAAGAGCGCACACACATTGATGTGTTTTATGAAGGTCTTGTGCACATGCTAGGTTTTTGTAGTATAGGTTGTTAATGATGTTTTGATAAATTCTGTGATGTTTTCTATTGTCTGTCGATGATGTCTCTCTTATGATAATCTATATTTGACAATACTAGTTGGGTTGAATTGGTTATGAATGGAATATCGATTAGTGATGATGCTACTATGTGGTGATCTGTATTTGGTTTAGTGGTTTGTGATGGATTCAATAGATGATTTGTTGAATTATTTAGTGTTACAGTGATTCAGGCGTCAGTAATTGGACATTTGTATGCAAGTCTTCTTTAATGAAAGCACGTACATACATGGTCATGATTCATAACAATACCATATACATTCTGGCATATGATTGATCATGGTTTGCAGTGACATCATTTGGTATCTATGATGAAAAATATATGGTATGGTATACTTATGAGTGGTTGTGCATTAATTTGATCTAATATGGTCTGGTTTGATCTATTTGTGTTGGTTGATTAAGGTTCAGTGATTGATTTGATGATCGATTTGGTTCATTGATTGGCTGAGTTGATTCAATATTTGGTTTCAAAATTGTTACTTAGTTTGAGCTTAATAATGAAACTGTGTATAGTCTAAAAATATGATTAAATGTGGCCTACAAGGTTTGATTTGTTGAGTCAGGTGGATCTAGTATGAGAAATTATGAAATGTGGTCCACAAAGGTGCTGAGGGTCGCAACCTTCTGTGAGCAAGTCGAATCTTCCTTGTAGTCTTAGTTGGAGAATTTGTACATGGGGTAGAATCTCCCTTCCAATAGGAGTCGGTAAATGAGATCAAGCGTTTTAAGCTCCCTTCTAGTGGGTGTTGGAGAACAAGAGAATGTTGTATCCTTCCATAGGTGGTTGTCTGCATACTAGTATGAGTCTGTGAAGTACAAGATTGTAAGAAGTGTTTTTTTATAATAAAAAGAAGATGGAGATGACCAAAGTGGTGGTTTTGCCCACATTGGGTTTCCACCTAAAATCCTCGTGTTCATATGTGTTGATGATCTAACTGCTGCTCATTACTCATGGTTAGTACTTAACTGATGAATAATGAAGTAATGATGCATTGGTTAAAGATGAACCGTTGATAAAATATATGAAAAGTTAGTTGTATAGATATATGTTATTTCCCTTTACTAAAGTCACGTACATACGTTGGTTTCCTGAATTATAGTATTGTACACAAATGAGAATAAGAAATGGAAAGTTGAACTGAGTTTAAAATATTGATTCACCACCCCCTAGTATTTTTCTGAACACAAACTACCACCTAGTTTTTGCCAAGACAAATTTATTTCATTTGTAATTACATAAAAGGTAGTAATAGAAATAAATTATTACCTGAATCAGATCTACCAAACTTTTGGGATAGGCTCACAAGAATTTTTCAAACAACCCTTCGAAATAATATGAACCCTTCTCTTCCTAATCACTAGAGGCCTGGCGAATAAGATGATAAACAAGAGACCTTTCTTCCTTAGACTCCTCTTTATGTCTTGGAAGAACAAGTTGAGAGAACAATGACCTAATCTTACATTCATCTAAGGATCCCAACTTTTGCTTCTCACTCAAACCACCTATATGTTGTGTTAAATGGTGACTCTCCCACAACAACCTTAGGTTTAAGTTATGAGGATAATGGTAAGCCAAATATTTTGGATCATGACGAAGTTCATTAGGGTCAAATAATTCAAGGGCATTACCTAGCACCTCCAAAATTGAATTCTCATTTGAATTTTTTAGAGAGAAGATGCCACCCAAGGCTACGAATGATCCCTCAAAAGTTGAGGGCACACTTCCAATTCGATTGGGAACCCATCTCCCTACTATTACAAAACCTCCATTTTCTTAACTATAAAGGTAAGTCCTACTCCGCTCCGTCATGGGATCATGCATAACTTAGGTTTCCCCCACTCATATGCCATTTACATTTTCCTCCCCAACTACCCATCCACCTCAATAAACTCTGCATATCAATTCTGTCTCAGTCTCCACTCAGGTTCAACTCACATTTTTGTTCCATGCTTTTAAATCATCTTCTTGCCATTGCAATTTTGGAAAGATATTGTGACTAAGCTAGGTTTCAAAGAACAATAGAAATATATTGAAACATAAATAAAATTTATCAAGCCTTAATAGAGCTCAAAACCAAAAATATTTCTATCTCAAAATGATCCTTTAAAATATTTAAGGATTCCAGGATTTGTACCTACCTAAACTTGTCGACCTTAAAAATGAAGTTGAAATAACAATAGGATAATAGAAAATAGATTATGAATAATCGTAGAAATATTTGGAAAAATAAACTAAGGTGCAAAATGGTTGCCAGTGTGTAGGATCCCTTCTTCCCATATTAAGGAAAGTACTCTTATTTGCCTTTGTCCCAAGGTCTCTCTCGTAATAGAACTACTACTATGCATAACTTATGCAAGGAACATATTAATCAGAGTTTTAGGTATATAAATTAACTCAGATATTTAATCGAAAAACATTAGAAAAAAGTAGAAATTAAAAAAAAAAATGTATATGGACCTCACACAAGGGCTTCCCTTGAATGAGACCCACTTGGCGTTTCCACTCAACTATCAAAGTTACCTCATAGAGATTGATCGGCGCATAATTCATCATCCAACAAGGGAGATGCAACTTCCATGGGCAGAGCACATCGATTCACATGATTTCATTACTCATGGAGGTCCTTTTTCTAGAGTAGTCGAGAAAATTCACATGGTTTCACTAGCCATGGAGGTCATTTTTATTGAGAAATGGAGGAATTTCCATCATGAGTTGAATGAAGATACCTCCCCTATTGTGATATAACAAGGGGTAGAAACAACACTTTCTTCACTCACCTACATGGGAGTTCAGGACCATTGTGAACTTTTGTGTATGGGCTTAAAGTGGTCCATCATCAACTCAGAAAAATAACAGAGGTAAGGGGCCAAACCTTACCTAGTACATATTTGATGGTGTTTTTCTAATTGGGTAGTAGATTGATAATGGTCTCTAGAAAAATCCTTGGCTCCTTCACAATCATAGATGAATTACATGCTTTATCTTGGCTTCTCTTCCTCATTAATACTTGTAAAGTAATTTGGGGAAAAAGCTTAAGAGAATACCCTAGGACTAGATATGGTAGCCTTTATCTTTCATGGCCATTAAGACCCTCACACAAAAATATATTCTCAACCTTGTTAATGCTTTGGCCCACTAATCTCACACCAACATAGGCTTGGCATTGTAGTAAAAATCAGTTATGACCATGGATGTTGAGGCCTCTATGCACCTACTCACCATTTTGAACTCTTCTTCCATGGGGAGCATATTTTTGTAGGCTTTCTAACAATTACAAAGGTTGAGAAGTTGTCAAATACAACTATATGCAAGTAGTCCTCGGTATTGGAGATGAGATTGTAGGAAGAGTATTCCTCTATCATCTCTAGGTATTATTTTTTTCAAAACAAAGGGAAGGGACATTGTGGGGAGTGACCTCAAAGTCAATTCCATAGCAGAACCTAGTAGATCCTTCAAAGGTCTTCGGGCCTCTTGGTATACCTGCAAGTTCTATGCTGGAAGAAACCAAATCCCTTACCAGAATAGGCTAAACCGTAGAATAAGAGGGACTCAGAATAAATAACTGGAAGACACAGGAAATGGTAAAAAATCGAGAAGATAGAGACAACGATAGTTGTTGAGCAAATCTTTAGGATGATGAATCTCGACAATGTCTTTATGAAGAGCCTCCTAATAAAATTCCTATAGGCGTAATTACAACACTTGGAATCCATAGTTATACGTTTCAAAGAATTTGTTATTTTTCTTTTAATTAAATTTATCTAATATGGTAGGTATTTGTTGGAATCTCAGTAATTCTAGTGGCTTAATTTCAAGGTGTTGAATCTATATTCAGTTAGAGACACAATTTAAAAAAAAAGCTATAGTTATTTTACCAAAAACTATTTTATCAAAATACAACCAAAATCCACAATATATAATAGTTAGAAAATGACTTATTTAAATTTTTGGCACGTCTCATGAATTAAAAAGATGAAAACTAGTTTTCCCACTGCAATAAACAAATTAATATGTACAATTTGGAAGAAAATAATCATGAAATAGTAGCCAATAGAACCTACAATAGAAATTAACAGGGTGTTATGTTAAGGAAATATGTGGTGTAAAGGTCATTGATTCAGATCTTTTTTGGAAATACTCCAGCTGTGCTAAGGGCTGGTGTGGTCCAATTCGTGCACAATTACGATGATATAGATATCTTAGACACCACTGGATTGTGTCTACATAAGTCATAAATTATTCATGAAGTCATGAAGGACCCAATATTTGCTAACAAAGAATTAATTATTAATAATAAATTAAATAGAACGAAACAATATTTCCTTGCATAATTCTCTTAGATATAATTATATGTAAAAATAATATAGTGTTTCACAAATAAAAGTCAACAACCCTCCATGTATGTCATGACATCGATTAACATCATCTTGATGATCCTTAAATCTAGTGATGCACTAGTTTACCAATACCTAAGGGTTTTCATCTAATGACAATTGTGACTCCCAACAAGTGTTATCAAAGCCCGGGTCATAGATTCAATGCACACCTGGCTCATGATCAGGGGGAGATTTTTCACAAAGAAAGGTCAATGACGCTTTCTATGTGTTATGACACTCTCTATGTGTTATGACATGGTTTAACAACTTCCAAATTATCCCCAAATCTGGTGATGCGTTTGTTTACCATTACCTGTGGGTTTTTATATAAAAACAATCGTGATTCCCAACATATTGTTTAAATATTAGATATTTTCAATTCATTTTCTATATTCTTTTAATTTAATTTTATTCAAAATTTTATAACGTTTCTTAAAATCCTAAATTTGAGTTGTATAATGTCCAACTTTTCTTTCAATACAATAATTCCATTTATAAACTAAAAACCAAACAATAATCATACTAGTGTAGACCAATTCCCACCATTAACCATCTTCACACCAGCTTCCTAATTGTTGCACAAATGGAAATTAATTGAAATAAACATTTTAAACATTTTGGTACCCATGATGTACCATTTGTTACATGGATTATTGTTAATCTTATTAAACATATTATTTCATAAATTACTATTTGTCGTAATTAATTGTTGATCTCAAGCAAAATTAACTAAATGCTTGGTTTTCCTAACAGTGTTGAAGTGGGATGAGCAATTTCCAATCTGCCTCATTTTTGCCTTTGAAAATTTCTCTCATCATAAAATTGAAGTTTTTCACTAAATTTGATAGAAGATTTGATTTAAATGACAAAAACATAGCAAATTTCAACAAAACAAATTAATTTGAATACTAGTTATCATAATCTCTATCTTGGCATCCAAACTCTCCAAGCATGAACATTGGTACCACTGGGAACATTTGATGTCATTTAAGGAAACGAATATGTCATATGCTCCTCTTGTATCTCCTTCAAAACTCTATCCAAGAAGGCTTTCAATTGCCAATAAAGGGTGATAGAATTGAGGTATTGTTTATGTCTTCCCTTGGTGTGACTAGGGTCAGGAGCCTATTGGGTTACCTCTTCAGGGATCTCAATTTTGGAGGGCGTTTAACAATCTATAGTGGATAAGAACTCAAGATGATGAATTTTAACATGAAGGTATGAAGGGTTATCCAAATTGTAAATGGCTTCAACCTCCTTTACCTAGTCCTAGGCACAAGTTATACCTTGTGATTTTCTAGTCCCCGCCACAACGACTGCTCATGCATTGCCTAGGGATGTTATTTAGGGTAATACAAATATGATCACAGGGTATAAGAAACTAATTTCCAAATAAGAAGGAGACGGAACATAGGAATATCAATAGAAATATGGCAAAAGGATTAGAGGGATGCCCAAAAGGAAAAACAACAATACATAGAAGAAAAGCATAGAAGACATGGTGTAGAAGGAGACCCTCGAGCAGGATGAATTTTTAAATACTAGCCCTAACTCCATGTGTCATTCATCAAAAATCCATAAAGAGTTTGATACCAACCTAAGCTGCAACCAATGAAATTAATAACAAAATAATAGAAATAATCAGGACTCTCAGAATTTACCCTAGAGAAAGCATCTCGCGCTGTCAATTCCTTCAAAGGATGTGGAATCAAGGGAGGGGTAATGACCATGACCAACTTAAAATCTGGGTCTTGAGGGAGACATAATATCTAATGCATTAAATCATCTACGTAAGCAACTAGTTCTATTAAAATTCTATCCCTCTTATTCCTCAATTCCTTGACCATCCAGACACCATACACCATTGTAATTTAACCAAGCTTCCTCAACTCCATAGTCAAGAATAGTCAAGCACCATGTCGTAGGGAGTAAAATGAGGGTCCCTATGAAAAGAGCTCTATTTCCATTCATAGGTTCCCCAACCCCATAACACTAGAGAAATCCCACTCATGACAAGGGAGGGATTGAATCACACCATAAGAATATAAGTAGAGAATATTTATAAATTTTTTTATCTGGAATGTGAGCTTCTCATATTCAGAGATACATGAGTGAGAGTTCTCATGTGTATAGATGTGAGGGAATGGCCATGTCACCCAACTCTTAAATGTTTTGCGAGGTGGTGGGGTGGCAAGGTCACCCTCCAAGCACTTGACTATCCTTATTTCCCACCCAATCAAGGAAATTTATTCCTCATCTAAGATGGTTTGTAACGAATTATGCCAATTTGATTAGGCTCTATAAGACAATATGTTGTGAAGTATACATAGTTATCATGGCAACCCAAATTGGAAAGGAAACCCACTCCTTTATTACTTGTTCTATGGGAGTGCAATTTGATCACATAGTGGATAAAAAGTATGATTCAATGTGGGATATGATGTTAAGTTGTTGGAAAATTTATCTAACGAAGCACCATTAACAATTTTTTGAGTTGTGTTATTTACTAATTGAGAGTCTCCGTTGATATCAAGTTTAGATTATGCTACATCAAGAGCCAAGTTCAAGCCTCATTCCAATGCAAGATATTCTACCATGTTGTTGCTAGTAATACATCAATTAGTTACATAGATATTCAAGGTATTCTTTTCTCTATCTTAGAAGATTATCCTATAATTATGTGGCGTAGGGTTCCATTTTGATGCTCCATCGAAGTTAAGTTTAGTAAAACTCACTAGGGCTAGAGTATAGGACATAGGAGATGACCTTCAAGAAGTTGAATATTTCAAAGAGGATGATGAGATCATGGAATGAGATAGATCCAACTTGCTTAGGTTCATAAATTCTTAATGGTTCACCTTCCTATCATATTATGACCAAGTTTTTGAGAGTATAGTTCCTCAAATATTATTCTTATAATATGTCACAATGTATCAACCAATTCTTTTTTATTCTTGAAAACCATTCTATTCCTTTCTTTCCAAAGTTCCCAAAAAACAAAGCCAACCACTAGAATCTAGGCTCCATTCACTACTATACTATTAAATAGATAAAAGAATCATATTTCTACTATTTCCACCAGATTATTAAGTATGTGATCCAAATAGCCAAAGATAGAGAAAACCCATGACCAAATTGACTTTGCAAAAGAACATGCATTCATAATATGCTCCAGAGTTTCTTCCTTATTTCCATGGAGTTTACGGAAGGGGTACCTTGAAAGATCTTTTTCCAAATTCGACCCCACATTAAAATCTTCTGCCTCCCCACTATCCAAAGGAATTGGGAAACCTTGGGACAAAATCCATTGGTCCATATTTTCCTCCACATAGGCTTTCTAGAAAAAATATAGTGATCAACAAGCAATGAGAAGGGCTCCTTAAGTGTCAACATTCCTTTCATGCCATATCCCAATCGAAGATAAATGTGAATTTTACCTACTTATATTGTTTTTATAAAATTAATTATTATATACAATGAAATATTATTAATCAAAAAATAATTACATAAATTTGTGTTTATTTTTCTAAAGAGTTTTCAAATTTTAATTTAATTGTTGCACTAAGAGGCACTCGACAACAAAGTATAAGGGAGATATGTAGGTGTAATGTAAAAAAGTATGTAAACATTTTTACATGTAGGCTCATTATGTTGAATTTATAATAATATGTTGAATTTATAAGAGGTACAAGATTTGTAAACATTTACATGTAGGCTCAATTAAATAATAATAAAATGTTAAAACCCCTAGGGTACTACAACCATTGCGTGATTTTGGTTAAAATTAACTAGAAATAATGTTGTGAACAAGGCCATTTATAGACTATGCCTTAAAATAATGATTTTGTAACTATATTTAAATTTAATTAATAAGCACATAAAAACCTTAATACATATAATATAACAATATCTTTAACCATGTATATTGACACCCACTTTACTATAGATATTATTAACTTGTAAATAGGATTTGGTACAATTCCATGGGCTAATGCCATGGCTCGTTAATACCACATTCCTAAAAACCAAGGCTAGTAGGACATTACATATTGCATATGTTTGCATTGTTCACACAGGGAGGATTTGAGCCCAAACCCTCGGTGAACAAAGTCCTCACTCACACAACCATTGCTAGTCAAGATGCCTCACTTGGCTAAACAACTAAATACTTACAATTTAACAAGATTTTTAACTTAGTCACCACCACTTTATTAACTTGTAAATATGATTTTATACAATACCATGGGCCAATAACATGGTTCATCAATACCACATGTCCAAATTCCATCTCTCATTTCACAATCAAAATATTTTATAAATGTTATTTTTGTTTAATTTTCGCACTCCAAAAAAAGTTTATCACCTCAAGCGATTTTATCCCTCTTAGTGCTTGATAAATCTAGAGTTAAGATGGATGTAGGTTGGTTAATAATTGATGAGTGGAAGGTACAAATTTAACTTTATATATTCATCAAATATTTTTAATAATAGCCAAGATAAAACGTTGATATTTATTGCAAAAATAGTTTTTGTTTATTCACTTTATTGATAAGCTGCCATAAGATTCACTCATGTTATTATAAAATAAGTCACCTCGTTCCTCTAACAAAATTGATTAAATTTGGAGTTCATGGAAATTCATTAGTGGGAAAATTTATTAGGTGAGATTCACAAATCCCAATCCGAACAGGAATAGTCTCACAAAATAAGTCTAAAATTTTATTGAAGTTAGTTCCAATTTCATTATGAAATCATAGGAAATTCAAAGAGATTTGTAATAAAAAAAATAAAAAATAAAAACAATAAAATCCTAAAAGCTAAAACAAAAAAAAAAAAAAATCAAGTTTGTCTCCATGGTTGTATTTAAATGTCAAACTTGAGAACACTAGAGAGACCAATAAGTTAGCTTTGGAAGGATGTTGGAGTTGGTTTGCTAATTTACACAGAACACGACTTCTTTTAATAATATTTTCGATTTCTACTTGTTTATCTTTATCTTCACAAATTTGATATGCTAACTTTTTTATTTATACCATACCTACTTAAATTATCTATATTTATATGTATTATATAAATTTATATATTTATAAACATTTATAACAGAAATTTTGTAAGTCAACATTCTATTCATTAGCAAAAAGAAATTTACATTATTTAACAACATGCCTAATTTGTCAGAAAAAAATTCCCTATACTAGAAGAACACTAAACAACATTACAATTTCTCTCTTCCTCGATTTAGGTTCTAGGATTATACATTGTTTTTTAATTTTTTCCCTTCTTTTTCTAGACATATACCCAATCCTAGGGTTTGTCAAGATCCTGCAGAGATTGTATAATGATTACCTTTCCTTTAGATGTCCCTGATGCCTCATGATATAACATATTTGTTTGATCTCTATCACTAACAGAATGGTCATATTCATGGGTGTGTTTGTGCCTACTCATTTGTGGTCAGAAATAGCTACATCATGTAATAAATTGTTCAATGTGTGGTATATCTCTCCCATTGGTCGGGATGTCATATCATGCGCTTGTGCAAAGTTTGTGAGTGGTTCCTCCATTAGGTGCATTCTGGTTGTGAGGTTTCTCTAGCCTGTGGGCTATAAAGGACTTAGAAGATTTGGTTCCCTTTTGATCTTGTCATCCATGATTCTTCTTTTTGATTTCTAGTTGCAAAAAGTGACTTTGAAAATAAGGAAGAAATCCTTAAGGTGACCAGGTTGCTAACAATTTCTATAGCAAAAGGTTGTGTTCACATAATCCACTAGATTTTCATAGACCTTGCCTCTCCATTTGAGGAGGATCTTTTCTCATAGGTCTTTGCTAAGGTCCACTTCCACACATATAGGGACAAAAAGTTACGATTCCTTTTGCAATCCACTCAATGTCAATTTTGATGAATCACCCTAAAAAATTTGCTATATCCTCCAAAACATATGGGTGAGCCATATGGATGGGAAAATTGGGAAGCGGAACCCATATCGGGCTTTCCAAATATGGCATAGAAAAGGATTAAATTTCGGGAACCAAGATTTAAAGGAAAGACCATCCCGACCCAAAAAACAAGTAGCCCAATCGGAAAACTTCTACATATCCTCCATCTTCTGAAAGTGTTTTGGAGAATTTAGCATCTATGGATAAATACTAATTCCCTAGATAAGTAGTTGTATCTAGAACAACAATTTAAAGTGTTTTAGACTTTTTATATAAACAATCTATAAGATGAGAAGATAGAGAGCCTACCTGTAGTTTCACTTTCCTCTCGTCTCCCTTGTATTGATTCTGTAGCTTCTTCCTGTACTTAATCCGCTTGAGAAGTACCCTGTAAACACAATAGAAGACAAAAACTTATC
The DNA here is from genome assembly GCA_000404065.3 of Pinus taeda. NCBI lineage: Eukaryota > Viridiplantae > Streptophyta > Pinopsida > Pinales > Pinaceae > Pinus > Pinus taeda. The sequence continues at coordinate 63,765 of APFE031437490.1, forward strand.
AAAGCATATGATCTATTGAATATAAATGAAAGGAATCAGATACAATTCACACACATAAGCATTATGAAACAATACAAACATATGGGAAAAATGTCCAAACACTTTATTAGATAGAAGAAGGAATTACAACCATCGGTGTCTGATTCAAAGCCATTCCTCTAGCTTGGATCCCATCCACATCACATCAAAAGAATGACAAACTTGTAGAATCATAATACTTGCTTCAAAGCTAAATCTCATAGCAGCATTATCTTTAGAATTCAGCATAATTCAACCCTTGATCACTTAGATGAGTGGTCAATTTATAGGAAGATCAAGGAGGTTTTGTCATAAATGGTGGCATTGAATGGCCTTCCATACTTAGAATTAGTTCCATGGAGGATGGGATGAGAGGATGGGATGCACCTTAACTCATTCCTCATCCATTTTCAAGCTCATAGGAGTTGATAAGTGAGGGAAACTTCTAGATTACTCCAAAAGATAAGAATATTCCCCAAACCCTATGTGAATTTTTCTCATTCTCGCCCAGCGCAGGTGAAAGGAAGCCTAAGTGCTCTGCAGAGCACCCTGGCAGTGGACTCAATTGCTCTGCAGCGCACCTTCATAAGGGCTTACTAGCGCTGGTCCCTCTAGAGGCTATTTATGGATGTCTTCAAGTCATGAAACTATCTGGGAAGGAGGCATTCAAAGGGGTGACTTGTTTAGGGCATGTAGCAACTAAAATTAGGGTTTGATGAGCCCTAAAACATTGGCCTTGATGTTGGGATTTGATGTGCCCAAATGGATCTGTAACAGAAAGACCACAAAAAAAAACCTTTTAGAAAAAAGAAATCTCTACATTGCGAGACCAATTTTGAAAAACCCACTGTTTAAGAGTTGATGATGAAGTTAAAAAGACGTTAAAGCAGTAGATAATCACTTTTCATTCATAATCATTAGCATTGATGCTATATACAATATTATTAACCTCAAGAGAAGGGTTTTCAACCTTTGGATCCACCACAAATGTAAGAGCAATAATATCTTTGGGGTTTGGTGAGGAAATCCCAAGATTCAAAACGTCCTTAAAGTATCTCCATGGGGCTGGAGAAGATGCACCCCATCCCCCCTTTGGCTTCACCTCTATTTCTAGCAATAATGTGAATCCAGGCATCATTGGAAATGTCTTAATCCCTAAGGGATTTTTGCTCTTGAAGCTAACAACCTTCATGAATAAGTCAGAAGCATTTGTAAGGGATTTTCACCTTCTCTTGAATTTGCAACGCCAAATACGAGAAAAGATCTATGTTTAAGACCTGCACACAAAAGGAGCCCCCAGAAATTGTGTCTACCAAGAAAAAGAAGATCGTTGGATCTGGAGTAGAAAGCATATCACTAACAACAAGTCTTTCCAATTCATATGATGATATGCAAATCTGAGGGTTTCTACTCAGATATGAGGGGAAAACCCATAGATATGGGATTGCATGGAGTAGTTATGTCCATTGAGCGGATAAATATCTATCTTGTAGGCCCTTATTGGGGTGATGAGTTGTGCAACAGAATTTCGTTCGAAACTTGGGGTTATAGAGCTCACAACCATGGTTCTGCTAAAAGTGAAATCCCTCCCATATAAAATTTTAATATATAAAAGAAACATATGTAAATTAAAGAAATATTTTTATCTTTAAATAATTTTTTAGTTTATTATTTTAATACACACACACACACACACACACACACATATTATTTTTTATTTATATCATAAACACTTAAAATCCCCACTTTTATCAAGGTTGGCACAAGGATGCCCACACATGACTCGACTATTAGGAAGTAAAGGAGGAGATCATCTTAGAGAATAGAGATGATATTTAAAATACTATCACTTCCAAATTTAAGGATAAATTTTGGGATGATAAGGAGCTTGAAGGGGAAATGAATCTAAGGTACTATAAGGAGGTGATAAAACTCACTCTATATAAACATGATTATCTCTTTGTCTTGACTAGCACTAAGAAGAAAATGAATATTGCAAAGAAAAGAACTAACTCCAATGAGCTTTGAAGTGAAACTGAGCATTAGTTTATCCCTAACACGCCCTAGGAAGAAAGAATCTATCAACTTTGTGACACTAAAAGAATTGAAGATGAAAATCACTTTCTCTTGGACTTTCTGAACCTCACTCACATTCGTTCTCATTTCCTAAACATTTCCAGACTTCCAAATTTCTTGACTTGTTCAGCTAAGATAACTGTAGTGATCTCATAATGTTGCTCTTCATTCTATTTGATTATAGAAATAAAGTTTTAAAAATACTCAACTAATTTCTTTTGTTAAGGTTCGATAGAACTCATCATCTCAGTGGACGTGAGTCATCATCACCATCATAATCATTATATTTATAAAAAGTAATGGTATATGTGTAGTATTTCAATAAGATACACACACACACACACACACACACACACACACACACACTTTTTCCCCTAGGAAAAATCGTAATTTTATTAGAGATAACAAAATTACATTTTGTAGATGCAGAAGCACATATTCATAAGCAGGACTAGACTGTTGTTAAAAAAAAAGAAAAAAACAGAAAGGAAAAACTCGAAGATAAAGTACAATTGGGGAGAAAAATTATGTTTTTCTCCCTTTCTTCTTCTCAACCTTACGCCACTCCCCTTGAGTCAGCAAGGATGAAAACAGAACTAGTGAGGTGTCCTGTTCTGGGCAAGTGTTATCCTTATTTGAATCAGAGTGGTCTAAAGAATGGAGTCTTTTGGCTCCACTAGTATCCATTGTTTCTAATTTCTTCTCTGGCAAAGAGTCCATCTGATCATGTGGCTTAGATTCCACAAATTCTGGTTGCATGTGCATTTGATTGTTCTCTTGGGGAGTTTGTTGTTCCTTTTATGTTTCTTCTTCCTCAACAGGGTTGTCTTTAGGTTCTAGATGAGAGAATTGCCATCCTTTGGGCTATTTTCCAACTTTCTTCTTCCTACGCGTATCTGTTTTGGCTTCTAGGCATGTGTTTTGAAGATGCCCAGTTTGGTGGCAAGTTATGCATCTAAATGTCGTATTTTCATAATCTAATATTTGTGTCCAGCATCCCTGTTTATACTTGAGTTGTATTTGGTCTGGCAGCCCTTTGTTGAGGTCGACCTCCACACATATACGAGAAAATGTATATATTCTATCCTTCGTTCCTTCTGAATCCATTTTAATGTATCTTCCAATGGTATTTCCTATAGTAGACAAAACTTGAGGGCTCCAGAAGTGTAGAGGAAGGTTGTGGAGACATATCCAAACCGACATCCAAGATACAACCATTGTATTTGTATTGAAATCTAGGAACCATGGTGTCACAAAGAGACTAGTGGATCCCATGAACCATGGTCTTGCCTTCATAACGATGTCCCTTTCCTCTGCTGTATGGAATTTTATAATGAAGAAGCCTTTGGAACAGAGCCGAATGTCACACGTATTGGTCCAATTCCTAAAAACCCAAAGGAAAAGGTTGAATGCCTTAGGCCAGAAACAATTTAATTTGCATATTACTGCTTGTTTTTCAAGTGTAGAACAGTTCTCTTCTATTTTTGGTATATCCATATTTATCTCTGGGATGTAGCTCAGTTGCTCCAAAATGTAAGGGGCGGATGTTGTGTTGGCCTATTTTGTTGAGTTAGTGGCTGGCTTGTTTCCTTCAAGAATGTCTTTGGAGGAAACCCCTGCATTTTTTTGCTTTAGATGTGTCTCTGGTGTTTTTGTTGAGCTGCTACCTTTACCATTACTTGTGGGGATTGTTTTGTGGTGGGCTGCCATGCCTCCCCTTAGCTACAGGTTGAGAGTGATGGTAGTCTCAGGTAGGATTCTGTATACCATAAGGGTTTTATTGTCTTGAAGAACCTTACATCTAAAGATTAACACCTGTGATCCTGTTGGGTAACCAGTGAGCTGATAAATGCTATTCTTCAAATGCATTACTGATTCCTTAATCCGAATCTAGACCAGATGTGTCTGCCTTTTTATAAAAACTTGGAAATGATGGGGGCTTACCAGCGATTTCGAATCTATTTCTCTCTAAAGGGGTGAGTTCTGGTCCTGGTAGAGTTGTTCTTGTTGCTCTGTTGTGCGAAATTCTATTGGTTGAGCTGTTTTCCTTATTGTGGATTTTGCAATCTCCTTCTTTTTGTTTGCATAGCTCTAAGGGTAGATAACTGTATGGTTGATTTCAATGGCGAAGTCTCCAGAGGTCCAATCAAATGAGCCCCCGTGACCTCCATTCTGTACCACGTTGCAAACAAAGGCTTCCTCCAACATAGACCATGAGGGCAGCACGTTGTCCATAGTCATCTTCCCACAGTAATCGATACATCCTAGGTACAATAGGTGTCTGATGGTCGCCTTGCAGGGGAAAGTGTTGCGGACAGGCATGACGCCCATGCCATTTCCCCAATAGAAGCCCGTTCCCACACCAAAATCTTGGAATCTGGTCCATGCAGGTCCCTTCCAAAGTAGGGAGTGGGGCACTGCATTGACTGTCCCAAAGAGGAAAATCATTGAGGTGCCCTTAAGGGCCACCGGCATATTCACCACTGCATCGGCCTCCTCGGTCTAATCATAGATTAGAACCTTGGCTTCATCGATCTTCAAAGGGGCTCGAAATCTTGGAGGGTGCTCATGGGTAGCCATACACCCATCCCAATGAGGGACCTCCACTATCAAAAGGGGTTCCTCAGTAGCGGTCGTATGCATCCTAATCGTAGTACCATTTCCATTGCCAATCTCTGCCATGTACGCCCCATTCTCCAGGGCCACTTCCCTGGTGAATACCCAACCAATATGAATAAAAGCACCAACATATTCCAGCGCCAGATCGAAATTTCTGACTCTTTCATGAGGGTCGAGCCAATAGGACTCATACCCTAGCCAAAATACGATTGTAGATTCTTGAAAGGTGAAAGCGGCGTCCAGGATCTGTGAGCTTAGATACATCGAAACCCTATTCGCCAAATTTCCCACCTCCTCTACCCTTCTTCCTAATCCTCCTACACACACACACACACATCTATATAGTCTAACTTATAGATGAAATAGTATTTTTCAAAGCATTTTTCCTTGTTAGTTTTAAGAAAAATCCAGGAGAGAATTTTAAAAACTAAAGCTTAAGTTGTTTAATATGTAGAATTCAAGTGCCCCAAGGATTTTTTAGGGTGTTGAATCTATATATGCATTCAAAAATGTATTTTAAATAGTAAAAAATCACAATCTTGATTGAAATTGTATTGTGAGATTCTAGTGAAAAAACTATTTCATTATAAGTTAGTTAGACTACTCCTATAAATAGATAGATAGATAGATAGACGTAGTCAACTTGACGAAATGACCATTTTAACGACCATTTTTTTGTTAATTTTAACTAAAATCTGGGAGATATTTTTGAAAACTTGAGTTTAAGTTGTTTAATCTATAGAATTAGAATGCCCCATAGAGTTTTCTAGGGAACTAAATCTATATATGCATTCAAAATTTCATTTTTTTTAAACAACAAAAAATCACATTCTTTGTTGAAATTATTTTACCCAATTTATGTGAAAAAAATCTATTTCATCTATAAATTAGACTACACACACACACACACACACACACACATATATACACATATATATATGTACATATATTTTATCTTATAGGCGAAATTATTTTATTGGCCATCATTTTTTTCCACCAGCTTTAACAATATATAAATTGCTACTAGGGGAGAGCCTTCTATTGTTGTGCAGGGACCAATACTAGTTATAGTATTGGTCCCACACATCCATAAAAAATATTCATAAATCATCAAAAATTTGCACATAAATATTTTATATTAAGTTATATAAGCTATATAATTTAGTCCAAAATGGGCCCACATTATGATTGGGCCAACCAGTGTCAAATACCAAACCTTAACATCACATATTGGCAAGACATAATGTCCCAAATATCTCCAGCTTTGAATTACCAAATAAGGCAAATTCACTACAAAACATTCCATTGAATTCTATTCAAGAGTACACCTATCCCATCAAACAGTTACCTACATATTTCCCACTGGAGCAACACATCCCATTGCTCAGTAATACTTGCACAACAATAGGTGAAATGTGTGTCAGCCATATGTACATGTGTATTTAACCATTCAACCTATTGAAGACAATAAATGACAACATTCCATTCAGGATTGAAGACAATAAATGACAACATTCAATTCAAGAATTATTTAAAAGGATGCAATAAATGTCACCAACCCTTTGAATTCAAGTATTAAACACACCATACTTTTCAATTCAGGAATTAAAAATGGGAAAGCACATGGATCAACCTTAAAATATTATCAACCATTTAATAATGTACAAATCAATCCAGGCCACACATTTGAATTTGGGAGATGGAAATCTATGCCAAACTTCCCTACCAATTATATTCTATATTAAAAAAATATAAAAAATCAACTCTTACTCATTTTCATTTCAGGAATTCGTTCTACTCATGAGCTATTGGAGATATGCAATCAAAGTGTTCAAACACTAATACATTCATTCTATTCAGAAGTTGTTGGAAACATACAAAATGAGTGTGTGCACAGTGTTACATTCATTCTATTCATTAGTTGCTGGAGACGTACAGGTATGTTTTTGTTGAATAATGTTACCATTTTTGTCAAATAATGAATAATTTTATTACTGTTGAGAAACAAAGGTAAATTAAATCCATTACAACCAATTTCATTACCGAATTACTTATTTAGAAACCAATTTCATTGCCACTATAACCTCAAATCTGACCCTACAACTCAATATCAGAATACTATAATAGCAAAGAATATCCTTTCAAAGAGAAAAGACAGATAGCCTCAAGTACTAAAGCCATTACAACTAATTTTATTACTGATTTACTAATGTAGAAACCAATTTCATTGCCGCACCTTTAGGGACAACCTAAAACAACACATTTAGGAACAATATACACTTAACTATACTAGCTCTATAATAGAGAACTTAACACTCAGGAATATAGCTTATCTATAATATTTCAAAAAATTAGTGTTATTTACTTTATTTTACATTCAAGCTTAGCTTGAGGATATTATATCACTTGCTGGGAAGAACATACTAAAGCACTTGAATGGAAAAAAAAATAATTAGAGGATGTTATGAAGAGCAGTAAGTTCATCAGATCATATTGGTCTTACTTAAAGTTAATCGAACCAATGGGATGGAAGGACTTATTAGCATAAAATTGGACAGGCTTCAGGCTACAAGTAAAGGAGATGCTTTCAACAACTCACACTTATTGAATTAAGCGCTTAGTACAGTAGCTACCACTATTAGGACTTCTTATCATCATAAGTAGGACTGGATCACTTTGTCCCTCACCTCTCCCTTACTTAAGTGTTTCTTTACCGACTCTTTATAGCTAAACATGTTATACTTAGAGCACTGAATGAATCCCTTAGAAGATACCACTTGACATTTTTCTCAAGACATAATCATGTTAACAACAGACATTCTTAATCTTGTTCTTGGTTTCATTGAAGAAAGACATGCCATTTCCCAGAATCTTACCCTGCAACTCAATATTAGACTACTATAATAGCAAAGAATATCCTTTCAAAGAGAAAATATAGATATCCTCAGGTACTAAAGCCATTATAGCCAATTTCGTTACTGATGTAGAAAACAATTTCATTGTTGCACCTTAGGGACAATCGAAAACGACACCTTTAGGGACAATATACACTCAACTATACTAGCTCTATAATAGAGATAACCTAACACTCAGGAATATAGCTTATCTATAAACTTTCAAACAATTAGTGTTACTTACTTTATTTTACTTTCAATCTTAGCTTGACGATATTATATCACTTGCTGAGAAGAACATACTAAAGCACTTGAATGGAACGCGAAGTGGAAATAAAAAGAAAAATAGAGGATGTTATGAAGAGCAGTAAGTTCATCAGATCAGACTAGTCTTTGTTAGACTTAATCGAACTGATGGGATGGAAGGACTAATTATCATATAATTGAATGGGCTTTAGGCTACAAGCGAAGGAGATGCTTTGATCAGCTCACACTTACTAAATTAAGCACTTAGTAGAGTAGCTACCACTATTAGTGCTTCTTATAAGCATAAGTAGGACCAGATCACTTCCTCCCTCACCTCTCCCTTAACTGTTTCCTTACTGACTCTTTAGAGATAAACATGTTAGCCTTAGACCACTGAATGAATCCCTTAAAAGATACCACTTGACCCTTTTCTCAAGACTGAATCATGTTAAACAACAAACATTCTTAAACTTGTTCTTGGTTTCATTGAAGAAAGACATGCTAGTTCCTAGGAAGACATGCCAGTTACCAAAAGAAATAGGAATAGCTCTACCTGAAAACCCATATTTTCACCAACTATGAATAAAATGAATGCCAAGACAAAAATGAAAGCCAGGAGTAATCATTTGAGGACACAACAAAATAGTTGGGTTAAAGAAATTGTGTTATGTCAAACCTATTATAAAATTAAAAAGGAATAGCTCTTCCTGATAGCTCATAAAAATCATCTAAGAATAAAATAAATAACTTTAAACCCTTCCAATAATGACTTTCATATCCGAGATGTATTCAACTACAATATACAGATAAAGCATTGATTGTTGTTGCTCATTGATTGCAAAGGCCAATGAATTTCCTAGCTTTCTAATACAGGTTTTTAAAATCAGAATTTGATGGTCACTTTGCATGTCATTGCAGCCATGCCAAGAGTTTCTATTATATATCATACAAGGAATAGGAGGAGGCGAGGGGTGAGGGGAGCCCAATTGTGGTCCACTTCATCAGATGAGGATATGGGGGGTGATGTAAATGCTCAAAATGCACCCAGTAATGTCTTCGAAAAGGACATTGTGGTTGCAGATCATGCTATCCCACCATCAATCACAGTGAAAGGTGCAAGTTCAACAAAGAAAATCAATTCCATCAGAGGTTGGACAAATCAAGACAAGTTAGTTGCAATTGATGACATCGAGTTTAATGGACATTCCATCCATGCCTCTACAAAAAAACATGGTATTGCTGCCTCTAACATATATTATTGGATAAATGGGTTGACTAATACAAAGAGTAGAGGGTATGTTACAGTCATGACTAAACATGAGGAGGTTGAGGTGGTTGAGTGATGTAAGAAGATGGCCCAATTGGGACATGGGTTAGAGATTATACAACTTAAATCCGCAGTAACTCAAATCTGTCAAGGGAGGCTAAACCTGATCCAGATTTAAACAGGAATGCAACTTACAGAGATAAACATAAACATAGAGACGTAGTGGAAATAATACTTCATTTCATTAATGTAAAATACTGAAATATGCTTACAAACAGAGATGGAAATAAACCAACTAGGGCGATGAAAGCTTATCTCTGAGAAGAGATGTGGTGGCTACATGCCTCTGAACTGTGTTACAATGAGGCTCAAAGGCCTATTTATTGTTGAGAAACGATGGAAAACCATTAACATCCCAAAACCTAATCCTAGAAGATTAAATACCAAATTGTGGGCTCTGTTTGGGTAAATTGGTACATCAATTTCCCAGGGTTGTAAATTTGGCATATGATTTTTGTTTGACGCATACAATAGCTCGTTAGAAATATCTGTCCAAGCACTACAACTTTCGAAAGAGAAACATCAGTCCATGGACCCATGTTGCTCCCAGATTTCCCAAAAACATCGTTTAGGGCCTCAAAATGGCTTTGGAAGTTCATGACCCCAAAAATTGCTAAAAATAGTAAACTGTGCTACAATTTAGGAAATTGAAAAATTGAAAGAGACTATTGTGGGGGTCCAAATGGGATAGGTGGGTGGCCACCAAAATCCACCTAGATCATTCCTCCCCCCTTAGGAAGCAGTGGTCCCCATTACGTTGAGTTTCTCCCTGAGATGAGGAAGCTTCTGCTGAGCTAGGTTTCTGGTGAGTTGTTCTGTAATCTCTGATGTCTCCAATAATGGTGGGAAGCATGGTCGGTGATGGTCCACATTGAACACTCGGTGTAAACGAAGGAATGGAGGAATGTTGTGCTCCAAAGCATTATTTCCCATTGCCTTTGTAATGGTGTAAGGACCATGTCAGTGTGGTTAGAGCTTTTGATGGGCTCTTGTAAGGCGTTCTTTTTACAGATGTAACAAGACTTTATTGCTCACCTGAAGCTTGTGTGGTACCTTGGTAGATGAGGAGAAGTTGTTCCTGTGTTCTTTCATGACCGTATCCCTCTGTAGCTACTGCTGCATGGAGGAACCCTTCACGGGGGTCAAGGATGTGGTGATGATAATCCCCTTACTTTGGGAGCAAACCAGACAGATGAATTTCCTAGTATGGGAGATGAGCTTGCTGCCTTTCTTAGTAGAGATCAAAGAGGTGGTGGTAGGTGGGGCTACCTCTAATATCCTGTATAATGAATTATCCAAAGAAATAATGACAGCATGAGGCCTTGACTCATACACAGCATGTCGCCTCCACAAGTATGGCTAGCATAATAATACATCACAAGCATCCATAGGTGTAACATCACATAATACCTCATTTGTGAAGGGCTTGATGCTGTAGGGAAGGTGGCACTACTGGTGAACTTTGAGATCTCGTCCTTCATGAAACCACCCAATATTGTACAAATGTGGGTGTGGTGTAGTCGTTAGGTCCAACCACTTCACGACCTCTATTGAAATGAGGTTTTTTTGGCTGCCACTATCGACAATGAATTGCAGCAACGAACCCCTCACCCACATCTCTGAGTGGAAAAGACACTCTCCCTCCCCTGGATATTTGGGTTCGTTCTTCTGGATCTTGGCAATGGCAACAGTGGCACTAGGCTCTGCATCAATGAGCTACTTCCCTTTGCCATTCCCCTTGTCAGGTTTTGGCTCAAGGTTGGAACATGCATCTGATTCGGAAGCCTTCAACTCGGCCACTAGTGACTGCCTAGTCCGACACTCACTTGTGTTATGAGTGGGACTCTTATGGAACTCACACCACTTTCCTGTGTCCTTCTTCAGCTTCATGGTGTTGTTCTTTTCTCGCGGCTTCGATGAGTTGTCTTGGGTCACCCTGCCTTGGCATTGTCCTTTGGGCATCAGATTTGCAAATCCAAAATCTCACTTCTTCTATTTGAACTTTTGCTTGATTTTGACACCATATTGGTACGTTGTGCCGAGTGAAGATATGTTCAGGAACTCCATCTCTTCCTGGATGTATCTATGTAGGCAGCCGTGGTATTTGAGTACCAGATGCAGATCAAAATCTTTGATACCCAACTATGTGCGAAGGGTATGAAAAATGTTTGTGAACTAGACTGGCACATCTTCATCCCTTCCTTGTTGTAGCATGGTCCACTTTATGTATTTTTCCTCGTAGATTTTGACAAGATAGTACTGCTCCTTGATGGCATCTCCGAATGAATCCCAAGTGGGTTCGACTGAAAATAGTGAGCCTGTGCTTTCATTCTTCTACTCGCATTAGGTTTCCAACTAGTCCTTGACGTGGGGGGCCACTTTGAGAAGAGAGAAAACAATCTTTTCCCAACTTGAAAATTCATGAACAGAAAAATACCCTTCTAGCAAATTTAACCATTTATTTACAACATCCACATCTATTTGACCCTCAAATATGGGGATTTTGAAATTAACTTGTACCTTAAATGGTGTGGTGTTTCCAGAGTAGCTATTGGAAGTCGATGCATTGCCTTTGGGTAGCTGCTGAAGGATCTATGCAAATCTGTCCATCATTGCATTCCCTTGTCACTTGAGTGCTTCTTCGAGCAATATTTTGATAGGATCTCCTGCCCCTCGTCCTTCTTTTCATCCGCCATGGGAGGCTGTCGGGATTTGCGAGTCTGGTCTTGCAAAGGTTCGACCAGTTCAAGCCCTAACTCCTTATATCCCGTCCTTGTTGGGGACATGCAAAGAAAAATAGAGTAAAAGCAGACCGCTCTGATACCACTGATCTAGATTTAAATAGGAATGCAACAAATTACAGAGATAACCATAAACACAAAGATGTAGCAGAAATAATACTTCATTTCATTAATGTAAAATATTGAAATATGCTTATAAATAGAGACGAAAATAAACCAGTTAGGGCGATGGTAGCTTATCTCTGAGAAGAAATGTGGCGGCTACATGCCTCTGAACTGTGCTACAGTGAGGCTCAAAGGCCTATTTATTGTGGAGAAACAATGGAAAACCCTTAACATCCCAAAACCTAACCTTAGAAGATGAAACACCAATTGTGGGCCCCGTTTGGGTAAATTGGTACATCAATTTCCTAGGATCGTAACTTTGGCATATGATTTTCCAAAAAATGTCGTTTAGGGCCTCAAAACGGCTCTAGAAGTTTAGGACCTAAAAAACTACCAAAAATAGTAAACTGTGCTACAATTTAGGAAATTGAAAAACTGAAATATACAGTTGTGGGGGTCCAAATGGGATAGGTGGATGGCTACCAACATCCACCTAGATCAAAACCCTTTCAAAGATGGGTTCCCTGATAAATCATGGTGGAGTGGATTTAAAAAAAGGCATCTAGACCTTGTGCTACGTACAAATGAGGGCCTTGACAGAGACATGGCTTTAAATCTACACCCTGTAATTATGTCCAAGTTCTATAACACTCTTTCTGTTGCATATGAGAAACACTCATATGACCTAGAAAATATATGGAACTGTGATGAAAGAGGCTTATAGGCATGAAGGAATTGTTGTATGTAGGTAATTTCCAAAAATGGGAGCAGAAATGTGCCTAAGATTTTGCCTAAGAGCAGGGAGTGGATCAATATAATTTCTTGTGTCAATGCAATTGGTTCTTCAATCCCAAGATTTTACCTATTCAAAGCTAAAACAAAACTAAAAAACTATATATATAACTGTGAACCAAGTGCATGCATGGCAGGACATCCCCATGCATGGATGACAAAGGAACTATTCCTTAATTGGCTTTTCCATTTTGCTGCATCTGTATGAGGTGGTGTCTTGCCTCAAAACATACACCTACTGATTTTAGATGGCCATGGAAGTCACATGGATTTGCAAACAATTGAGGAGGCCAAAATTTTTGGCATTGACCTATTAAAATTACCAGCTCATATCACTAACATATTGCAACCCCTTGATGTTAGTGTGTTTGGACCTTTCAAGAATTATTTCAGGATCGAGAGAGCTTCCTAGATGGAAAAGAATCCAAGGGTGGAAGTAAAGAGGTTTGACCTAGCTGAGCTTGCAAGTAAAGCATTAAAAAGGTCTCTCGCACCTTCTAATATCAAGGCTAGATTTAGGAGGACTGGTATATGGCCACTTAATGTTGATGCTCTCATGCATGATACTTGTTGTAGCCTAGCATTTTATGTGAAAGGTCAAGAAACAGAGAACTTACAAGACCATGTTTATGCCCAATAAGATGTTGTTGTTGCTGAAGTTATAATGTCCCTTTATGGAGGGCACTTATGTGGTGATGATGATGAACATGTGAATGAGACACATTCAACCATGAACCAACTGTCAATGTCATGGAGGCTATCACACCTATTGAATTACATGCCAATTTTTCATGTGATATTCCATATGAGGCAATTGATGAAGCAAATGAAAATGCAAAATCGATTTCAAATGATAATGAAATAGGATTAAACAATGAACAATTGAGCATGCTAACCCAGGTAAGCCCAACATCATGGCTGGCAGAGGCCATGACGAATATCAACCCACATAATGTGTCTACCACTAATGAGGAAAGCATGGACAGGCCTTCACAATCATCAGAGTTGAACACTGAACGTGTTCATTATTTTTTGGACAATGGTTCATTGGAAGAGGAGATTGTTGTTGGGCACGAGATCCCCAAGGGAAGTTTTGGGGATTAGAGCCCAGATTTTGGTCAAAATTTGTAATCCTGATGTAAACACTCCACATTTTGTGGGCACAGAGAGCATAGTTTGTAAAAGAGTCATAGGGTTGTCTGCCCTCAATTTTGTAATGTAATGTTGGTTGTAGATATCTACCCATGGTCCATGGACCATGGGATTGTATAAATAGAACAAGACTCTAAGTAATCAACATATCATGGAATAATAAGGACAAGGATGAAGTATTGAGTCATATTTGAAGTGTAAAGTCTAGTTTTGGGTTGCAGAGTAGGAGAAGGCTCTACCGCTGAGTGCACAAAGGCCTAATAGTCTGGAGTTGAGTGCGCAGACCCCTGTAGCTGAGTGTGCAGGGCGAGTCGAGTCTGTAACAATTGAAGCATTACTAAAGAGAAGTTTCATATCCATTCTATGTATTTATTTCCTGTTTTATGCATCTGTTACATTGAATGTACATTGCACTTTTAATGCTTATATAATGCGTGAATATGTATGAATGTGTTGATTAAGTGAAATCAAGGTAGAATATCTGTTTATGTGAAGTTAACTGAGATCTTTTAGAAGATAAGTAAGATACATGGTGTAGATTGGGAAAATAATGCAGTTCATTACCATAACAACGTGAAAGCATCTCAACCCCTGGTTAGGGCTGCACGAAAGGCGATTATAATAGATCGCGAGGGTATTGAATGTTGGAACAATGCGTGAAGTAACCTGCACAAAGATAGACATAGTTGATCTAAATCGACACCTTAGATATCTGAAGGGTGTGGAAGCTTGGTTCCAACATCCCCCCATACTGCTTCGGGTGAGACTTCAGTCCGCGCTCCGTGGCCTGATGCTGAAAGGGCCAATAGTGTAGGGATTTGTTTGGCTAATTAACTTTGAACCTGGTCAGGCCCCATCAAGCCAACAAATGGTTCCATTTTCGGGACCAGAATCTGCATAGAGATGTATGATGTCGTATCATTGGAATCCAACTACGAAGGAAATTGAAGGCTAGTTGTACAGAAGAACTCACGAGTTCACGACGCAGGAGGATAGGAACCCTCGACTGTCGAAAGAAGAGTGGTTAGACTGCTACCTATACATAGAGATCCATGAAATCTTCTTTGCGTCTTTCCCTATTGAGTTGTACGAGTGGATCGTGAAGCTAGAAGATAGCTAAGGAAGGTGGAGACTCGACAATCCTATTATGTGGACCTTGGAGTTAGTGCGAAGGTTGGAAGCATCAGAGGATAAGATTGTGCGAACCATTGATCATTGGTTTGATCAGATTATGGGAGGATTCATTACTGAGTTTGCAGTTGACACCTCAGTTATCTATAGTGAGGTAGATCGACACTTTCTCAAGTGACCGCGAGGTAAGTACGTAAAGTCTTTGAATACTTGGATAAAAATGCTATTGTGCGAAAATAGGGTTATGCAGTTGCCTTGATGTTCGGGGCTACGAGAAGTGAAAAAGCTTACCGGAACAAAGGGAGTAAGGGACCCAAAACTAGCCCCTTGATTTCACCTCTGCGAGGGGATGAGGAAGAGCTCACGAAGGTCTCGCTGTGAAGTGAAATCCATCTGACAAGGAAAAGAATTTTGCGAATACCACCCCCACCCACACTGCCACCAACTTCATCACCATCACCTCCATCTTCACCCGTACCACCTCCTCCACCACCACGATTCAATATGGCAAGCAGAGTGAAGTTTCCTGTGTTTAAGGGTTTGGGAAATGTGGATCTAGACCAATTTTGGTTTTTGGTAAGGGCTGTATGGGAAGTGCAAGGAGTTATAGATAACAATATAAAGAAAGCAACATTGGTTAGCGCCTTGTAGGACTATGTGTTGACCTGGTATATTAAGCACTCCAATGATAATCCAAATGTGAGAATCACAGATATCTAAGCAATGCTAAATAGAGACTTTAGTAGGCTGAAGTCTGAAGCACAATCAATCAATTGATTCAAAGAGATCATGATGCTACTAGGTAAGACTCCTTGGGAGCTAGATCAGAGGCTGAAATGTACGATTCACGAAGCTAATATGTATCTGACAGATGGACAACATTGCAAATGGATTGTAGTGTCCCTAATGCCACATCTGAAGAGTGCATTGTCGCAACAAAAATTAGCGACTCAGGCAGAGCCCTTAGAGATCGCAATGAGGCTACATGAGACCCTGATGCAGGATCCTAACTTGTGAGTTCGAGAGATCGATGTGTAGCTGAAGAACTTATGCCTTGAGATGCAGAGACTGAAATAGGATAGGATAGCTTGACCAGAAGTGCGTGAAGAGGTGTGGTGCACAAAATGCAAGGGTTAGTGTGATGATAAAGACCACTCCCCAGTTTTCGCAAATTACCTCGCAGGAGGAGGGCCGATGACCTTAAGACCGAAAGCACAAGCAGGACCTAGCGTGACACCTGCTTTGTGGTGTGCAATCTATCAAATAGTAGGAAAACATGCCATGGACAATTGTCACTTGTTACAGAAGTACACACAAAATTCACAATAGTTGTTCTGCAACTTTTGTAGGTTAGTGGGACACGATGAGCACACTTGTAGAAGCTATGAGTTAATGATGGATAGAACTCCCACCTACAGAGTTCAGGCTGAAACGTAGCCCCTTGACCAGAATGCAGGAATGGTGTGAATAGGATTTCAAGGGTACATATGAGGCTGAGGCTGAGAAGGACCTGTAAGAGGTCATAGACAGTTGATATGATACAATTGTGAAGGACCAAGACATTATGCTCACGATTGCACGAATCCAATGCATCCGTCATGTCTGTATTACAACTTATTTGATCATGAGACAGAATATTGTCCTACACTGATAGCTAGGATACGTGACAAAGGAGCGATACTGCCACCCCGACTCAGACCCCATAAATGATGAGGTCTGAGCCATGCGAGGAAGATCTGATGTAGACATTATGCTCCGAAGTGGAATCGCGACCGCAGATGACAAAGGCAAGTAGCCATAAGATAGTACTTGGGTTCAAAAAGATCCGACGAAGGAAGCACAGGATTTGGAGCGGACTCGGGAAACCTTCATGGAAGCCAAGAAGAGCTTCGTTGATACCTCCATTTCAGGGAGCAAAGATAAACCAGAGCCAGAGATGGACCTGTCTACACTCACAATGTTCTTGGAAACATGTATGAAGTTACTACGCGATAGTAAGGCAGTGAAAGGGTTATAGAAACTCATTAATAGATGCACTGGGATTGCACCAGAAGAACCACGCATAATCAGGAAGATTGGAAAGTATAAGACAAGGACGAGGAGAGAAATGAGACTAACCGCACAGAGCAAAGAATATGAGATGGATCAAGTCACCCTAGATTTAGGATCGAATGTAAATGTTCTGCTGAAACAAACATGGGAGTGAATGGGGTGACCTACACTGCAGTGGTCTCCAATTTAGCTACGAATGGAAAACCAATAGAAAATAATACCCATGGGGCAATTGCAGGGAATGACCATGGACATTAAGGGAGCGAACATGCTGACAGACTTTGAAGTGATAGAGATTGTTGATGACAACAATCCCTACACCGCGTTGTGGGGAATTGATTCGACCACTGACATGAATGGGGTGATTAATCTTAAGAAGCGGAAAATGATTTTTGAAAAGAAGTCACTACGCGTAATTATACCCCTGGACCCTACTAAAGGATCATGCTATACAGAGTTGGTGCACAACTATGAATGTGATGATGATTTGGACCGCATCTATAAGATAACAACATGAAACCAGGACTGGGTGAATCCCACTGCAAATGGGCAGATTACATGGGAGAGCAAAAGCTCCTGTACTTCAGATTCAGACAAGGAGACAAAGCGATGGCAGAATCAGTTACATGAGGTAACTTCACTAAATTGTAATATGATGACAAGGTCATTGAGTTACGTATTGACAGAAGTAAGAGACTTGCCTATTTATGATGGTCTAAGTGAGGTAGACACCTTCTTGAATAAATTTTAAAGGGATGTGTTGGAAAAGAAACACTTCCAAGCCTTGGATTGGGTACTGCGTGCTATGCCTGCAAGATGGTGGGGTATGCACAAAGGGAGCTTTGACAAGTGGCACGAGTGTAGGAGAATGATGTGCACGTGATTTGGGAAGCTTAGGGTGCGATTGACAGACACATACAATGGATGGGATGATCCATGCATGAGTTTGGCCAGGTGGATGCATACATATGGAAAACAACCTACGCGGATGCACATGAACTCCACGCTAAAAGGTGTGATCAATAAATATGTGTTGGGGGGACAAATGTGAAAATGGCTCTTAATGTTGGGGAGAAATTACGTAGGAAGAACAATCATGCAGAAGGTTGTCCATGCAAAAGCATTCAACAAGGTATGCAACGCGCTAAACAAAGTATGTAACGCGCAATGAAGTGATTAGGACCTGCACGTACCCGCAAAATTATGGGCTTATAGGACGACATGCAACAAACTGACGGGACAAACACCTATTCGGCTTGTCTATGGAGTAGAAATCATAATGCTTATGGAATACATTGTGCCTAGCCTACGCATAACAAAGTTCATAGGTATGATGGATCGTGGAGCCCTGGATGAGAGGCTCACACAGTTGGAGAATCTTGAAGAAGAATGATTTTTTGTTGGATTTCACCAGCAAGTCCAAAAGCAACGTGGAAAGGCTTGGCATGATTGACATATTAATTTGTGCACCTTCAAGGCGAATGATTTGGTGTTGTTGTATGATAGTAAGTTCAATAAATTCCCAGGGAAGCTTAGAATGCATTGGCTGGGATATGTTATTAAGGAGATCATAGACAGTGGCGCAATGTAGCTGGTAAAGTTAAATGGAGAACTCTTTCCAGGAAAATTAAATGGTAGTCGTTTAAAACCATACACCGGTGGCCCAACCATCTGACTAGCCGATAAAAGCACAGTATTAGCACTCCATGTAGCTGAAAGGAGGTGCGAGACTATAAAATACTCTACCCAGGAGTTGCCCAATGTTAGGTCTACGCGTAGTAGCGAAGTGTTGCAGGGTCCACGACAGCATGAGGGTAGCTGCGCTGTCACGCAGGTCAACTAGAAAGTGACCATTATAGTCACTATTCATGATGTGATGCTTGGTTTGAGACCCAATGGGGCGAGCGGCAAGCATTTAAGGTGAAGTTTATGGGCTAAATTCTAGAAAATCTACAACCAAGTGAGCATTAATGGACTGAACGTGGGCGGAACGGTCACCCACCAAAGCTTTTATGAAATCCCCTTGAATTATTGGCCTCCAAAAAGGCCCCAAACTCTTGAAATTCATACAACAAAAAGAGGGGTGAGGGAGCTCCTGGGCTCATGCCCATCTGCAGCCTCACACACTAAGGCGTGCTCAAACCGCCTTTGAATCCTCATGAATTCTCCAACCATACTATATGGTGAATCTGAATTTGTTAACTAACATGGTAGAGCGAAAGGGGAATCAATCAGGGTGTAGGTAATTTATCTACTAGATGTTCATGTGAAGGTTCTAATAATATAAATACATATATAAGTGATATAGATAGACCTACTTTAGTAGCAATAGAAAATGAGGGATTTGTTGGAGAAGAGGAGTGGATATCCCATGAAGATAATAGGAGTACCTCTAGTAATAATAAAGATGGGACACTCCTCGGTCCTATGGAATATTCCATGGACATAGAGAGAAACTTAGATCTTTGTGGAAGTTAAGCTAACACTTCTCATACCGAATGTGGGGGGAACGGTCGAATTCAAATTCAAAAGGCACTATAAATTGCAAAGGGTTGTCCAACAAAAAACGCTTGGCAATTTGAGAACTGAGTTTTTGTGCACCTAGACATTCATGAACCCAGACTTATTCGATCTGTTGAAGGCCAATTCATTTTTTGAGAACTTACCCAAACCATTGAGAGAATTGTGGAATAGCACTATGGCCGCACCTAAGGAAGCCATGGATATCGGAGCAATGACTATTGAGGAGGCCACACAAACCATGACAATAGGGGAAGCCTTAGAAAGTGTCGAGATAGCCATAGAAATCCCTAAATCATCGCGCACATTGAGACCCAAGAAAGGCAAGTAGCCTATGGTACTGGTGCGCATGTCCCCTAGGAATCCGTTAAGGATTAGGCTTACCATGGAAGAAAAGGGGAAGGTGATCAATTTGGAGGCTGATGAGGAGGAAGAATCTGAAGAAATCCCAGTAGAAGAGGAGGAGGATGTAGAAATGGAGGTGGAAACTGAGGGTGCAGACCCTCTGACCAGGCTACCCACATATGTTCCTTCATGCAAGGGAAAAGCAAGGGTGTCCGAAGACATAGATGAGAGAAAAAGCTCTTTGCAGACTCTGCTGCTCCCTAACAGCATCATTTTTGAAGGAGCACACTTGGGGAAAATGCCTGTACAAAAATTTGAAGACTAGGAACTCGCAGACCACAAGAAGTTCCCACATTTGGCAACCACGCAACTGATGCACCAGAAGAAAGACGTGCCAACAGGAGTTATAGAGTTGGAGCCGTGTAAGTGGCTGAGAAGTGTAGAAAAGGCAGGATTGTTAAACCTACTCTGGGTGTTGCATTACCATCATGCCCGAGTGACTATTTTTGTCATCAGGCAGTTGCTCTTCCTGGTGCATGATGGGTGCTTGTGGTTGGAGAAGCCCATCCCCATCACAATCCACTTAATTCACAGAATTACCTGGCTCCCTTGCAAAGGGGAGGACGCAACGAACATCTCGGAGGGTAAAACTGATGATTTGGCCATCGCAGAGGCCATGAAAAAGAAGTTCAAGTTGGAGAAGAAGAAGAGAGGCTATGTGGTTTCCAGCATCAAAAACGTTGCAGTCAAATTCACGATGCATATATTGGTTGGAAAGGTTATGCAGAAGTGTCACGTAGATGAGGTGCTCGCGCTGGTGGTTGCACTTGCCACGCAATGCAGAGAAAGGGTCCAGTTTAACGGGGCAGACTACTTGTGCAGAGAGTTCCTTGAGAGCTGTCACGAGGCACAGGAGCAAGGGAAGACTTTTCATTATGCATGGTTGTTGTTGTCCATTGTGCTGGTGGCATGGGAATTACCCGAGGAGGACAGCTCGTTCTAGATGATTGCGCAGGGCCTTTCGGAGGTAATGAAGTACACTTCGGCGTGAGCAACTAGAGATGCGCAGAGAATCAAGGACAGTAAGATATTATGGGTGTTCATGGAGATGAACATTAGAATGGGGATTAATCACAACCCACGATTATCACCCACGGTCTATAACAGTTTGCATAGCTTCACAGAGTTTAAGGAAGATTTCCACCACGTGTACATCAGGGTGAGGAAGGACCCCGCAAAGACTTGGAACGAGCTCCCTTATTTGGTGACAAACGATGTCATATTCGCCATCCTTGAGTTGTGGCCATTGGAGTGGCATGCTCCAACTAGCTCCACGGTGGAAGCAGAGAAGTCCATCGCACAGAGGAAAAATGATGAGGATATGGATGGCAGAGTTGGAAGAGAAGCCAAGGAACAAAGTAGTAGTAGCCAAGGCCCAGGAGGCACGCGACATCGCGAAGGCGGTGGAAGAGCAGTAAAAGGTAGCTGAGGAGGAGTGTGAAGGCTAGAAGTCACCTTTGCTCGAATAGGAAATAGATACAGAGCAAGGTGGCACGAACCCATAGATAGCATCCACACAACTAAAACGACAATGCCCAAGAGAGCAAGTAGGGCCACGGAAGAAGTCAAAGGCTTCGAAAACTTCTTTCGATCCGATCACCCTCACTGAGGGGGATCTACATGACATTGGGGAGATGGTGAGGGACGTCATTGCGAAGGCCCTCCAATAGTTTGTAGAGGAAAACCAGATGGTGTTGGTGGCCCTCCAAGCATAGATATAGGAGTTGTAGGTGCGCACTCCACAAGCTGGCACTCTGTCAACCATCCTTGCAGTAGGCACGTCCATGACTAAGGAAATGTTGTGCGCTAGAATGACCAACACTATAGTGTTACCAAAGGGAGCACTCATTACAGAAAATGAGGCCGAGAGGCCTATGGTCAATGGGCTAAAGGGGATCAGGATAAATATTGTTGTTCTCCCTCGAGAGATGCTCTACATTTTGTAGGACAGAATTATTGGAGAACTGTGAGCCAGAGAGGGTCGGGCACTCTAGGTCATGAGCGAGCAGTACATCAACATTGAATAATTGAGCCTGCAGCACGATGAGGTAGTGGCACATAATTGACATCTAGTGCAGGTGGTCAAGGAAGCCTGCTAGATGGTCCCAGAGCTGGCCATCCAAGTAGAGGAACTAGCAGAGGCATGCATCCGGAAACTAGCAGTAGGGGTGTGCAAGGTAAAGGAAGAGATGGATAATGTTTAGCTGGAGCTGAACCTTTAGATAACTGAACTAAAATTGAATGTGCAACCTTTAACTCTGTGAAAGGTTAAGGAACAACATGCCAATGCAATTACAATAGTAATAGCGGAGGTCAACAGTGTAGTGAAACACTATACAAAGCTGTTTGAGGAGTCGTTTGAGGTTCCCACCACTCTGCAGGAGGACCTGAGCATACAACGCCTAGAAATAGAGGTGCACGAGCTACAGTAGAAATATGATGAAGTAAAAGGGACAGTGTAGATGGTTTCCCTTACATAGATGCTTGCGTGGATGCAACACCCAAAAGCGCTCAAGGAGCAGGTGGATGTTGCTCGACATAAGGAAACAATTTTGAAGGTCTGCTTACAACCATGGATTGATGAGGCGTATATCATTACAACTTCTATTGAAGGAAATCTCGTGCAGATGCAAGGAACACAGGAACAGGTTCAGGGAGGTAGTTTAGCTACAGCGGTCTCTGAACATCGTGTCTAGGAAGTGCAACAGTAGCCACTCAGTGCGATGTTGATCTTGCAGCAATCCAGGGAGAGTTGGGAGGTCTTCGTGCAAAGATCTTCGCACCAACAGAGTGATTGGAGGGTGAGTCGTGATGTTTGTGTTAGGGGTTATGTTGGGTACGGGATCCCCGAATCGAAGTTTTGGCGCTTAGAGCCCAGGTTTTGGTCAAAAGTTGTAACCCCGATGGAAAGACTCCACATTTTGTGGCTGCAAAGCACGTAGTTTGTAAAAGAGTCATAGGGTTGTCTGCCCTCAATTTTGTAATGTAATTTCGGCTGTAGAAATATACCCATGGTCCACAGACCATGGGATTGTATAAATAGAGCGAGGCTCTAAGTAATCAACAGACCATGGAATAATAGGGATAAGGATGAAGGATTGAGTCGTATCTGAAGTGTAAAGTCTAGTTTTGTGTCGTAGAGTAGGAGAAAGCTCTGCAGATGAGTGCACAAAGGCCTAGTAGTCTGCACTGAATGCGCGGGCCCTTACAGTTGAGTGCGTAGGGCAAGTTGAGTCTGTAACAGTTGAATCATTAATAAAGAGAAGTTTCATATCCATTCTGTGTATTTAGTTCCTATTTTATGCATATGTTACATCGAATATACATTGCACTTTTAATGCTTATATAATGTGTGAACATGTATGAATGTGTTGATTAAGTGAAAGGAAGGTAGAATATATGTTTACACAAAGTTAACTGAGATATTTAAGAAGATAAGTAAGATATGCAATGTAGATTTAGAAAATAGTGCAGTTCATTGCCATAACAGTGCGAAAGCATCTCAGCCCCTTGTTACGGGTGCACAAAAGGCAATTATAATAGATCACAAGGGTATTGAAGGTTAGAATGGTGTGCGAAGTAGCCTGTGTGAAGATAGGCATAGTTGATCTAAATCGACACCTCAAACATCTCAAGGGTGCGAAAACTTGGTTCCAGCATCCCCCCATACTGCTTCAGGTGAGACTTTAGTTCGCGCTCTGTGGGTTGATGCTGAAAGGGCCAATAGTATAGGGATTTGTTTGGCTAGTTAAATCCAAACCTGGGTCTGGCCCTATTAGATGAACATGTGAATGAGACATAGTTCAATGATGAACCAACTGTAAATGTCATGGAGGCTGTCACACCTACTAAATTACATGCCAATTCGGCATGTGATACTCCATATGAGGCAGTTGAGGAAACGAATGAAAATGAAAACTTGATTTCAAACGATAATGCAACAGGATTATAAAATGAACAATTGAGCATGCCAGCCTAGGTAAGCCCACCATCATGGTTGGAAGAGGCCATGATGAATATCAACCCACATAATGTGTTTACTGCCAATGAGGAAAGCACGGAGAAGCCTTCACAACCATCAGAGTTGAACACCGAATGTGTTCATTATTTTGTGGACAATGGTTCACTGGAAGAGGAGATTGTTAAGCATGAGGTACCTAAAGAAGATAATGGGGGCCAATTAGCTGTATTGGAGGCTGAAAGTCAAGTGTCAGATCCTAGGGAAAATCGTAGATTACTTGGTGCATTCCTAAAGCTAGTAGAGAGAGTGAAGGCCTCATCAAGGCACTCAAATGTAGATTGTCTTCATTTGGGGAGGAGTTCATTGTTTCTCACATCTGAAGATTATATGAAGGAGTTGGCCAAGGACAAGAGAGCTGCAAGGATTGAAGCAACAGAAGTTCGAATAAAAGAAAGGATGGAAAGAAAAAAAGCAAGGGAAGATAAGGAACATCAAAAACAATTGGCAAGGCAAGAGAGCGAGGTAAGAAAGGTTCAAGAAGTGTTGGAAAGAGGATGAGGGGAGACAAGCAGGGAAGTCTATGGTTCAAGCGAGTTTGAGGCAAATAGGATGATATCCAATATGTTGGACCACATTGCAAAGCACATGCCATCATACCAAGAGTTGATTAACATCCAAGTCCCCCGCTATCAGCCAGGGGTTCTACCCACCTCATATACCCCTACCAGTGTAGGTTTAAATCCTATATGTTTATATGACACCTGCATCTAGTGCTAGAGTTCATAACATAAGAGGAAACTTGGGTTAGTCAACCCCTCCATGGCTACAAGGAGAAAATTGGAGTCAAAGATATCATAAAATTTAGGCACATCCTAATCAACCAATCTTGGGTAGTCCACCATACTTGGGTCAGGCAGGAGACTAAACAATTCTGGGCAATGCAAGAAATGGAGGCCATCAAGCATAGAGGTGGCATGAATTAATTTTTGTAACCGCTATCGCAATGTGAATTTTGTAAGGACACAACCCATGCATGCAATGACGTGTTGGTCGTATATTAATATCGGTTAGGCAGGTTATGGTGGGCTTTAGGGTTTGTTTATCATGATTATGCTGCACATTTTTCACTTACGTGTTCATTTCTGTTTGGGACCTGTTCTTGTTTGTTCGCTCTGCCAGGTAGTTGAATTTGAATTTGAATTATGATATGGAATTATGATCAAAGTCATCATAATAATCACAATGTGAATTTTGTAAGGATGCAATATGTTGATTGGTTTCATAGTAGAAGCTAAACTATAAAATAAATTGAATTTGAATTGGAATTATGATCTGGAATCATGATGAAAGGCAACATAATAACTCAGGAAAAGAAGTGAACATCAAACAAAAGTAGTTACAGATTAAAGGAAAGATCTTCCCAGGAGCATGTGCTTGAGAAGTGCAATAGAAATCAACCCTCTGTCTGCTCACAGAGGCAGTAAACAAAAGAATCCCTTTGTTCTCACTAAAGGAAATTCAAGAGAAAATAATAGAAAGTAAAGATCAATTGAATCTAGTTTGAAACAACATTGCAAAGGAAAAGAAGTAGTAATTACTTAATTTGGTAATTACTTGATGAAAGGCAACAACATAAAGAAGGAGAAGAAGTGAACATAAATGAACTCAATTCCGGAGCTTTATAGAATAGGCCATCAGAGAAAGAAATTACCACAATAGAAGAAAACAAATGTTCATTAACAACTATTTATAATAGATTATTGGCTGAGCTTAATAGCACAAATAGATTATTGACTTAGCTGAATAACACCAATGCTCATTAAGAACCATTTAGAATAGATTCTTGACTCAACTGAGCGACAATCTTGGAAATTACTTGATGAAAGGCAAGAACATAAAGAAGGAAAAGAAGTGAACATAAGTCACAAGTTACTAATAATAGAAGATACACAAATAATGCTTCAAGACAATCTCTTAAGAGTTTTAATTGAATAATGTAAAGGCTAGTTCTAGAAGTTATGCTCAACAAATATGTGTTAATGTTTCCTGTTTAGAATAAAATAGATGCATTGGTTAGTTCTAGTAATGATAACTAGTCTAGTTATGTAATGATAGTGAGAGTTTTAAGCTAATATCTAATGACAATGGGGGTAACATATTGCTCAGACTATTTAGCTTACGCTAAGTCTGACTCTCTCTATAGATTTCAATATATCTCTAGTCTAAATAGTAGTTATCGATACTAATTAGTTGTAGCTAAGCCTAATTCAACTAGCTTTTCTAGAACTAACAACTATTTCTTCTATTTGGCTAAGCCTGCCTAATCCAACTAGTGTCGGGTAGTTCAACTTATTGCTCTTAGCTTGAGCTAAGCAGTTCAGAAGCACTAGTTAAGAAGGAGGGCAAAGATTCTTAAGTATTATGTTAGGAGTGAAATCTCACAATATGAATATGAAGAAATTGTAAATACTCACAAATTAGTTAATGTTTATTTTGACTTTGAATTTTTATAAAACAATTTATTTTGATTTTGAATTTTTATAAAACCTTAGAACAAACTTAGAACCTGGGAGCTAACAGTTTTAGCAGTCTAATCATCTTATTATAGTCTTACAACCTATAGCCTTACTACCTTAGGAAGAGTATGCTGATACTCTGATCATGCTAAGAAGATTAGGATCTTGAGTTCAGTCCAATAACCCTTGAGCTTTAACATGAGGATTATGATTAGGTTGCTTATTGAAGGCAATGTGACAGGTGTATGATTAGTCAACCAGCTTCCATATCAAGTTGATACACCCAATGAATTCATAGGCACATGCCAACAGGGTAGTGAAAGTGAGAAAGATCACTTGAGTTCATTTTTCAAGATTTAAGCTAAAAGAAAAAAGTTATAAAAACTTGTATGTGTAGGGATTCTAATAAATTAGAGGTTTATATTAAATATGGTTTATATTAAATAAGTATTATTTTCCAAAACCAAAAAAATGTTTTAACTATGTTACAATTTTGTAAATGAACGATGTAAGTAACGAAGTTAAAGAGCCAAGGTTTATAAGTATTCTGTTTGGAGTGAAATGAGACAATATGAATATGAATAAATTGTAAATAATAATGAAATTTTAACTATGTTGAGAGTTTGTAAATGAACGATGTAAGTAACAAAGTTAAAGAGCCAAGATAAATAATGCTTGAAGACAATCTCTGCAATTACCACTCCTCAACTCCAGAGCTTTATAGAATAGGTCACCACAGAAAGAAATTACCACAACAACAAAAAGAAAATGTTCATTAACAACCATTTAGAATAGATTATTGACTTAGCTGAAAAACACAAATGATCATTAAGAACCATTTAGAACAGATTCTTCACTCTTTCATCACTATCCTATCATCCTAAGCCCTTTATAGAACAGGTCACCAGAGAAAGCAATTACCACAATAGCAAAAAGCAAATGTTCATTAACAATCATTTAGAACAGATTATTGACTTAACTGAAAAGAACACAAATGCTCATTAATAACCATGTAGAACAGATTCTTCACTCTTTCATCATTATCCTATCATCCTAAGCCCTTTATATAACATGCCACAAGAGAAAGAAATTACCACGACAGTAAAAAAAAATGTTCATTAACAATCATTTAGAACAGATTATTGACTCGGTTGAAAAACACAAATGCTCATTAAGAACCATTTAGAACAGGTTCTTCACTCTTTCATCGCTATCCTATCATACTAAGCTCTTTATAGAACATGCCACCAGAGAAAGAAATTACCACAACAACAATAAACTAAATTGAAACTGAACGAACCTCCCTAATCCCACTGTAAAACCCACTATAAAACCATTTCAATGGATTACTATAGAAAATTTGTTTGGGATGAAATCCAATCCAATCAAGATTGTTGAAATGGAATGTAGTCTAATCCAAATTGTTGAAATGCAGATGATTTCGTGCTAGAAATGATTCTAAAATCAACAAGAATGGATGATCCGAGAGACACAACATATAACGACATACGAAATACAAGAGAGTCCAATCTCAAGCCAATTTTTCAAACCAACAATAATTATTGCGCTTTGTTTTTTTGAAAAAACTAATTTGTGTGTGGTCTCTTTCCAATTCTAGTGTGGAATCTCTTTCGCAATGCAGGCCAACCATGGTGGCACAATATATTTGTCTTTAAAATTCCCTAAGAACCACATGGGAATGATGCTCTAATTAAAAAAAAAAAAACCACACGCACAACCAAATGGACCTTTATATATGTTTAAAGTATGTTTTTCCTTTGACTTATGGTGCACTAGATGTGGATTTGTATCCACGACAGGGCTACAAAACACCAGTTAAATAAACTAAATTGAAAGTGAATGAACCTCCCTAATCCCACTGTAAAACCCACTATAAAACCATTACAATGGATTACTATAGAATATTTGTCTAGGATGAAATGCAATCCAATCAAGATTGTGGAAATGGAATGCAATCCAATCCAAATTGTTGAAATTTAGATTATTTCATGTTGGAAATGATTCTAAAATCAACACAATGGATGAGTTGGTAGACACAACATATAATGACATACCAAATACAAGAGAGTCCAATCTCAAGCCAAATTTTCAAACCAACAATGATTGTTGCGCTTTATGTTTTTGAAAAAACTAATTTGTGTGGAGTATCTTTCCAATTATAGTGTGGAATCTCTTTCCTAATGTAGGCCAAGCATGGTGGCACAATAGATTTCTCTTTAAACTTCCCTAAGAAACACATGGAAATGATGCTCTAATTAAAAACAAAACAAAAGACACACAACCGAACTGACATTTATATATGTCCAAAGTATGTTTTTCCTTTGAGTTTTGGTGCACCAGATGTGGATATGTATCCATGACAGGGCTACAAAACACCAATTAAATATGTAATGGGTATTTTTTCTTTGACTTGTTGTGTAGAATATATAGATCTAGCCTGCTCAACAATCCACTCCAATTAAAATTATGAAAGCCTTCCACCAAAACTAGAGATGGAAACCTTAAAGGCCTTATGTTTTGATTTGACTTTGGCACTAACCCACTAACCCTAGTGGTATGCAATGAGGTTGTGTTCTCTTTGTCGAATATCCATTTCAACTACTTAGAATCATCAATATCATAGGGCACTGTGAGTGACCCTTCATAGTTATGAGAGAACTCCCCATCAATGTCTACTTCATCGTTTTAATCATAAGCAGTGCAACAAACAAAATCAAGTACTCCTTCCACAAAGACTCCTCTTTAAATGAAAGGAAACATGTGTGACTTCACACTAGCATCAGAAAACAACAATGTCACAATCATGAGAAATTTCCAACCCACAGTGATCTCCAAAAAAGTTAGGGCTTTATCACAAAGAAATCACAAAACTCCTCTTCAAATGAAAGGAAACATGTGTGACTTCACACTAGCATCAGAAAATAACAGCGTCACAATCATGAGAATTTTCCAACCCATAGTGATCTCCAAAAAAATTAGGGCTTTATCTTATTGCCAAATTGATAAATAACCCACTGATTGTAAAACCCACAACCCGAAACCCACTAACCCGGTGTAAAACCCAGTGTAAAACCCACTAACCCACTAACTGTAAAACCCACTCTAAAACCCACTAACCCACTACCCACTGATTGTAGAACCTACAACCCAAAACCAAATAATTAGCCAAAGCCCACACAGGTAGCACACATACACATAGGTAAACACATACACAAGCATAAACAAAGGCACAATATTCCATTGGAGGCTAAATGTGTTAAAAAACAAAGTATATCTGGTTGGTAGGACAGTGTCCTACCTTTTTTCTCCATGCAAGAAAGCCACAGGAACCCCAGGTGCTCAAACAGTAGCTCAGACTGCAACAACCTGCAACAACTTGCAAAACAACATCAAAATGGTTAGAGAGGGACCAAAAATCAGTTAAACTGTGAAATTGCATCTAAGTTATTGAACTACAAACTTGAAAAATCTGTTCGGAGTGCGAAACGACCATCTCCAACATTGATTCGAGTTAAATCTACCACAGGGATAAAGGCAGACGACTAACGAGCCCATAACACCAGACAGGGAAGAAAAACCAGGCGAAAAAACAAAACGAAACGCACGAAAACAACCGAACAAGCTGAAGAACCACCACCTCTGCTGGTCCATAAACCACCACCCCGCATTGCGAAGCCACTCAACGCATCACCAATAACAGTAATGGTAGTGACCGCCATTGGAGTAGCAGCGGTCAATTACCAGCATTGCGAATGGACAAGAACAGGTCCCAAATAGAAATGAACTCGTAAATGAACAATACGCAGCATAATCATGGTATGGAAACTCTAAACCCCGCCATAACCCGCCGAACCGATATTAAAAAATAACCAACACATCATTACATGTGTGAGACAGATACCATATAAACAGTAAGTATGCCAACGTGATATTGTGGGTGGTCGAAATGGAGGTGTTCGCCTCATGGCATCCCTCCCCTACCTTATTTCGAGTTATTATGTCTCCTCTCCTTCCTTTCTGTTTCGTGTCCGTTCCCTTTTGAGTCCAGCCTTAATTATGGTTGGTTGTGGATTACAAAATCCCATGGAATTCGAATGACAAAAGAAGTATTTTTGTCTTTGAACACAAAGGCCAAAGCGATAAATTGACTTTCAAGTTTATATCTAATATGGCCGTGTACATTAATTTAAAAAAATAAAAAAATAAAAAAGCAATAAAGTTAAAGATTACGCCATTTGTCATTTAATATGTATGTTAAATGAAACAAAACAAGTGCATTCACGTATCTGTATCGCTACATATATACGGATAGAATTTGAATTTTAAATTGATTAAATAAATTTAATATTTAAAAAATATTTCTTTTTATAATACAAATCATATAATATATAATATTTCTAATTTAACAAAAAAATTATTTATTTTATAATATCTATTATTAAACTAAATAATGAATATTGTATTCAGATTCCTACCATGCGAAGGAAGTTGGAAATAATAAATATTAATAATCCAATAAGAAATAATAAAAAACCATAAATGATTATTTGAAAACTATCTTCAAATGCCTCCCCATAAGAAATTAGCGGCCAGAGAGCACATTTTATTAGTGATGGAGACTGGCAATAGAAATAGATGGGCCCAATAGACCGCCAATTGGGACAGAACAACCTGTACCAAAATGAATCTTCCCGCAAGGGAGAGAAACCTCCATTCCCATCTAGATATTCTGCTATAGAAGCGATCAATGAGCCATGACCAGTCCTGTTTACGATAACCTTTGGCCTTCAAATTGAAGCCAAGGTATTTTATGCCGCTTTTTATCGAGTCCTGGCCGATACCAAGCAAGGTCGCTGTCCATAAAATGAGTTCATCGTTTGTTTCATTATGGAACAATTTGGATTTATCTTTATTAATGAGGATCCCCGATGCCGATTGAAATTTTTGTAAAATGTTGTGGATGCAGATCCAGGAAGGTTTGCATAACATAGCGAAGATAAGGATGTCGTCTACAAACAGGTTATGGGAGAGATAAATATCTTTGTAGATTTATACCGGACGGCATTGCCCATCCGCGACAGCCCTGTTTATCTGCAATCTGAGGGTGTTCATAACTAAAATGAATAGCAGTGGAGAGAGAGGGCAGCCCTGGCGGAGACCTCTCTCGGCTTTGAAGAAAGAGGAAGGTATTCCATTAATGATAACAGAATAGTGAACATTTTCTACACATGCCATAACCCATTCGATGCCTTTTGATTTGAGACCGATTTTTGCCAGTAATATTCTGAGGAAGCCCCAGTCCACACAGTCAAAGGCCTTTATTAGATCAATCTTGAGGATTGTCGCCTCTGTATTTTTTGACACCATGGAAAATAAGCACTCCTGTGTCATAGCAACTGCGTCCTAGATATTTCGGTCCTTTAAGAATGCATGCTGGTCCCTGGAAATGAAAAAATTGAGAGAGGGCTTTAACCTTTCCGCTACAATCGTGGAGATAATCTTGAAAAAGGTGTTGCATAAGGCGATAGGTCGGTAATCCTGGAAGGATACAGATCCTTGCTTCTTGGGGATTTCTAAACCCCAGAAAGAGGGTGGCTGGGGCCTTTTAAACCTGAGATCTTTCGAAAGCTCTTATCTGCAAATCTCTTCATAGAGGGATTTTTGGCATCGGTCCGTGGAGCAGGCTCATTAACAGGAAATATTTAAAAGGTAAAGGAATTATTTATTGGTACAGAAGAAACTCCTTGGGAATAAGGAAAGGTTCTGCCATTTGGCTGAGCTTCAGGAATCTTCAACCTTTCTTCTTGGCGAACCTGCGATGGAAAATCTTCTCGGGTGCTAACATCCTTATCGGTTTTGATCTCATCATTAACGGCCCGGTTTCTCCTCTTCCTCTTCCTCTGATCCATGTTTTCCATGCAAAAGGTATTTTTACTTGGGATAAGTTGATCAAATCTTGGTCACACACCTCTCCTGTCTGGAAGGACGAATCAGACCTCCACCTGCCTCCCCTCCATATTCCTCTATGGGTCTCCTGTGTTCAATCCCTTTTGAACATGGCAATTCATTGTTCTGGCACCAAAGACGCTTTGGTATGGGCCCTCCCTTGTAAGCCTTTACCCATCTGTGTCAAACATATTTATGCTGCTCTATCTATGCAATCTGGTTTTTCCTCCCTTATGGTCTTCCCGATGCCTCTATGGAAAGTCTCCTGCCTGCTTAAAATGGTCCTCTTCTTGTGGTTAGTCTTTTGCAACAGGAACCTCACATGGGAAGTGCTACAACAAAAAGGATGGAGGGGCCCAGGGCGCTGTTCCATGTGCAAAAAGGATTCGGAATCGAACCTTCACATGTTTTTTCAATGTCCAATCTCCACGCTCATCTGGTATGATCTCTCCTTTACCTATGGGTTTCCTTACCTCTCATTTTCTTCTGTACAGGATGGAATCAGGTGGTGGAGTGGACAGTCTGAATCTCAGCATTCCCTCTTTGTTCATACTTGCTGGCTCATATGGAAGTGGCGAAATGCTTCCATCTTCCAAAATTCCAGAATGACTGTGTCTACCCTCTTATGCTATATTAAAGCATTTCATGGTATCACAGTCTAACGGCTCCTTCTGGAGATCAATCGCTGCTCATCAGGACAATCATGGTTTTTATTTTCTGATTATCTCCCCAATTTTTGTCTCTTTCGGGGGTCTGGCCCTGCATCGGATTTTTAGCGGATATACTGTTCATTATGGAAATTCATGGAACAATGCTGAACAATGCGGTCTTTGGGGTCGGGTTCCTTCCCACCTCCCACCCTGCCTGTTTTGAATCTTTTATGTAACTGCCCATATGCATCTGCCACATGTATCTGAACCATATTTCCTCAATATAGTAAATCATGATTTTTTTCTTCTGAAAACTATCTTCAAATGAGTATAGGATCAGTTAAGAGTGGGCATCCACAATATATATAAATTTTGATTTTGTTAAGATAATCCATATCCACCGAAGGTTGACTAAACATTGCATTTTTAAAGCTTATAGTCCACTGCCCTTGCATTGGTGCCATTTTTCTATTGTTTTATTTAAGAACTACCACGCAATGTTTGTTAAGTGGCAGATGACCTCAGCTCGACGTAGAATTGACAAATGTTAATGGGATGTTTTCTATTTCTATTTTTGGTTATATTTTTTAATAATTTTGTTGGAGATTTGGCAACATTTTACAATGATTTTTTAAATATTTTTTAATTTAAAATATTAGAAAATAGTGTAAATTTATTTATATGGTTAGATATATATTTTAAAAATTTTGAAATATTATTTTCTCAAAAATTATATCATTAAATTTTAATTTAAAAAAAAATCAAAGCATGTTAGTTTTAATATTTTGGCGAACAATTTGTCTTCTTGTAAGACATTTTTTTTGTAAGCTAGAACTATTTTTTCTATGGAATTATAAAATCACTCAATTTAGGGCAAATCACTTGTGTTGTAATTAGCCAATTAGTATTTATGAAATACTTATATCTAGTATAATAGTAACACCCATTTTCTAGAAATTTTCATTCCAAATTAATTAAATAAATAAATAAATAATGAGCTCACTATTAGGATTTGTTTCTTTGACCTCCTTGTGTAAACAAAAAGCTACCATTGTAATTGAAATTCTTCAATCTACACACTTAAAACTATTGAAGTTCTCTCATGTAAATTGTACCCCATATATATATATAAAACCACATGCACATTATAGGTAATCATGTTTTTATTATGTTTTTATACTAAGAAGAAATATCATCATAATACTAGCATAATGACACTTTTTTAAATAAATGTGGTTGATAGGCTTATATCAATCAATCACATGCACAAACACATTAGTAAATGTGGTTGAAAAATGTTGATAGATTTTTGTTATTGTCAGACCAGGAGGTAACTCCTGAAATGAGATTATGTTTATTCATTTGGGTTGTTCATAGCTATATACATGAGGGAGTGATTGTTGAGTTCATCTCTCGATGACTCTCCATTTTCTCTTATCAATTATTCTCACTATTTACATTTGTTCACCCAATCCCTATGATTAGGTGTCAACATTCCCCCCTTAATCTGAAGCGATGTGGGTGAGTCCAAGAATTGTTTTGAATATTTCAAGCTTTTCTTTTCCAAGCTCTTTGGTGAAGATGTCTGCAATCTGTTCATTAGTGGAACAATGACAAAGATGGATTGTTTTGGCCTCAACATGATGTCGAATCAGATGATATTTTATATTGATTTGCTTTGTTTGATCATGGAACTTTGGGCTCTTGGCCAACTTTATTGCAGAATTATTGTCAATCATGAGTGGAATCAAATGTACTTTTTTTACATGCAAATCTTCCATAAGTTTCCTCAGCCACACTATTTCTTTTGTTGCCTCAGCTGCTGCCACATATTCTGCCTTTGTTGTGGAATCTGCTGGAACTGATTGTTTGCGTGATCTCGAAGAGATAACTCTTGATCCAAGACTCATAGCATAACCATAAGTAGATACCCCAGTTTCTTTGTCTCCATCAATGACTGAATCAGAGTATCCAATCAAGCTGAAGTTGCCCACTTATGTATACTTGAGTCCAAAGTCTTGAGTTCCCTTCAAGTACTTTAGAACTCTTTTTGCAGCAGACCAATGTCCCTTACAAGGCTTTTACATAAACCTGGAGAGGATTCCAACAACAAACAAAATGTTTGGTCTGGTAGTAGTCAGGTAGTTGAGACTTCCTACAAGTTGTCTATACTTTGTTGCATCCTTAAATTATTTTCCTTTAATGGATGTGAGCTTTAAGTTTTGTTCCATTGGAGTAGTTAGAAGATTGCATTCATC
Source organism: Pinus taeda (assembly GCA_000404065.3). NCBI lineage: Eukaryota > Viridiplantae > Streptophyta > Pinopsida > Pinales > Pinaceae > Pinus > Pinus taeda. The sequence goes on from APFE031437490.1 coordinate 99,195, forward strand.
CATGCCAAACATGTTCAACAGATCTCCAATGTACTTCTTTTGAGAAATGAATATGGACTTCGGATGTTGAGTTACTTCAATACCAAGATAGTAATGAACATAGCCCAAATTAGTCATTTCAAAACCTTTCCTCAATTCCTTCTTTATGGATGCAATGTAGCTCTCATTGTTCCCTGTCATCAAAAGATCATCTACATATACCATAAGATATACAATTATTTTGCCAACTTTCTTGACAAACAAAGTTGCATCATCAAGATCATAATGTTTGAAATTGAGTTTCAGAAGATGCTCAATTAGTTTTTCATATTAGGATCGCGGTGCTTGTTTGATGCCATACAAGGATTTCACAAGTTTGCATACTTTATGTTCATGTCCTTTCACAGAAAAGCCTTCAGGCTGGGACATAAAAACATTCTCTTTTAGATCTCCATTCAAGAAAGCCTTTTTTACATCCATTTGATGGACTTTCCAAGTTCTCAGCTGCTAGGGCAAAGAGTGCCTCGATGGTAGCTCATTTTCTTGTGGGGGAAAAATTCTCCTCATAATTGACCCCTTCCTTATGTGTAAAACGTTTTTCCACAAGCCTAGCTGTGTCCATGTCAAGTGAGCCATCAGCTTTATACTTGTTCTTGTAGACCCACTTGTAGCCAATTGGTTTAGTTCCCAATGGAGGATCAACCAAATTTCAAGTGCTATTCTTTATCAAGGCATCATACTCCTTTTGCATCGCTTCTTTCCATTCATTGTGAGAAGCAGCTTCTTTAAAAGAAGTTGGTTCAAAATCTGTAGACAAATTCAATTCACAATCATAAGAAACATCCATATCAACAAGTGAATCAGAGTCATCTACATCACCTCCAATTTGCCAGAATGAATTTCTATTTCCTGTCTTTCCAACCTCATCAAGATGAACACTTTCAATTATCTTTGTCAACAACTTTGGGGGACCTTTCTGAGATGGTCTAGGCTGCTTAGTTGATTGAGTTGGGACTGAATCAAGATTGAGTCTCCCAATTCTATCAATCACATCACTCAAAGTATCAATCAGCGGTTGGAGTTCATGCGGGGGGGGGGGGGGGGGGGGGGGGGGGAGAGTGATTTAGAAGAAGATTCCACAGGTTGATCCAGTATATGAATCCCCCCTTCAAGATGTGGAATATGATTATCAAATTCTTGAAATGATTTTACATTTGTGAATCTATCCAAGCGATCAAGTTGTCACTCAACAACATTGTCAGCTTTGGATGATTCAAGAAAGATTACATATCTAGATACAACAAACTTTTTATTAACTTCATCATAGAGACGGTATGCTTTGGAGGTGTTTGAATACCCCATGAAGATACACTTACGACTCCTTGCACCAAGTTTGTTTCTATGTACCTTTGGTATCAAGGCATAGCATGTGGAACCAAAGACCCTGAGATGCTTTACCGAAAGAATGTGACCATACCACATTTCATAAGGAGCCTTGTTTCTAATAGCATTAGACAGACATCTATTCTTTACATATACAACACATAGAACTGCATCAACCCAAAACATCAATTTTACATTCTTGAAAAACATCATGGAGCGCACCATATTTAAGATTGTCCTATTCATTCTTTCAGCCACTCCATTCTATTGGGGATTATAAGGCACAGTTTCTTGATGTTTGATCCCATGTTGGCGAAGATAGTTTTTAAATTCATTTGAAGTGTATTATTTTCCATTATCAGTGCGAATAGAGCCAATATGAGATTGTGCATCATTTTCAATCCATCTACGAAAGTTCTTGAATGTTTGAAAAGTATCAGATTTGTTCTTCAATAAATAAACCCAACAAATATTGGTGTAGTCATCAATAAATGTCATCATATATTTATTTCCATTTGGAGAAGGAACAGGCATTGGACCACATAAATCCGAATGAATGAGTTCAAGTTTTCTATGTGCTTTGGAATGTGAATCATGATAAAGGCTGTTTGCTATGATTTCCTAGAATGAAAGCATCACATTGCTTAAGTTTCTTATGAATTGTAGGAAAACACGTAACACCATTTTTCTTCAATAAGCAAAGGTTGTCATAGTTCAAGTGTCCAAATCTAGCATGCCATAATAAACTTGATGGAAATATACCTTCATCATAATGAGAATTGTATGAGAAATTGTGTGCATGAGCAGAGGTACCTTGTAGCTTGAGAAGCCTTTCTTCTTCTATCTTGTCATGACAAGTGAGTGATATTATTATTTTCTAACCTCACCTTGCCATCAAACATATGAATGGAGTGTACTTGCTGGCTGATGTGGACCAAGGACATCGAGTTTCTCCTCAGCTATGGGAGATATAAAACATGATGCAGAAGAAAGTTTGGAAGACCAGGCAATTTGAGCCTAATTGTGCCAAGCCCTGATGGTTTGAGTTTTGATTTGTTTGCAAAGTATACTACTCCATCAACATTGTCAGTAAATTATTCAAAAAAATATTTTCTAAAACTCATGTGGCAAGTTGCTCCTAAATCAAGCAACTAATCATTTTTCCAAGAAGCAAGTGAAGCATTAAATAAGTCTTCATTTACTCCAATATTACAGTGTGCCACAACATAGTGAGTGGATTCAGGTGCTTTACCTTTGTCTATGTCATTAGTTTAACCTTTGGGTTAGTTTCTTTGCTGCTCAATTTTGTCCCAAGGTAACTTTCATGTGGAGGCATCATGTGATCCATTTCTTTTGCAGCATATGCAATGAAAATCTGACTTTTCTCCTTGAGAGTGTCTGCCCCCCCTTCCTATGAAATTTCTTCCTCTTCCTCTTCGACCACCTCTTCTCTGGAAGAATCTTGAGCAAGATTCTTTTCTCTTTGAGCAAGACACACAACCTCTTCAGAAGATTCAGGGGCTGTCTTCTTTCCAAAATCTTTCTCTCTTTCAGCAATTTTTTTCACAAGAGAGTCAAAGGTAATATCTTTGAGATTTCCATTTGTTTGCAATGAATCAAGATAATTGGAGTAAGTAGGATAAAATGCCTTGAGAAAAGCGATAAGAGGAATATCCAATTCAACCTTAGTGGCTTTGATATCATGCATTATAGATTTTATTTTGGATGCAAGAGCAAGAGGATCATTATTTTTCAATTCAAGAGTGAAGAGTTTAATCATGAGTTGAAGAACTTCAAGTGCAGAATGTGAGTCATAGAGTTCTTTTAGCTTTTGTAAGGCTTTGAAAGCAGTTGAAAATGGAAAAATATGGCAAATCACCTCTTCAGATACAGATGTTGCAATTAATGCATAGGATTTGGTGTTATTATTTTCCCAAATGGCGAGCTCTTTATCTGAGGTAGGTTGTTCTGGCTTTTTGTCTCTGTCTCCAACACATACTCCTTTCCACAACTCATTGAAAATGAGGGTGCGTTTTATCATCCATGACCACTTCAGATAGTTCTCCTTGCCACTGAGAACTATTCTCACAATAGATATGATTGAACGCATACTGTAAAAAAAATACTTCTACTTTTGATGGAAAAAAATGCACTGTAGTAGAAATCTTTTGAATTCTTATGAAAACCAAGAAACAAACTGCACAAATATTTTAATGCTTGTTTTGGAAAACAATGAATAATATCATGTCAGACAACCAAGTTCCATTCCATTTGGAGCACAACCAACATTTAGACAGACAAACACTGCAACAAATAATGATCCATTTATCCTATCAACCATCTGATTACCCTCTACCATTAACTGAATTCCATTTTATGCGCAGATTAGAAGTTTAATTTTTGGCACCACGTTTTTTTTTTTGTTCTTTACCATATAAAATTATACACTAACATCTTTCTAATATGTATTAAAACATATTGCAAAAACAACGAGAGTCAATTGCTTGAGAATTTTAAAACAAAAGGCTATTACACTGCACTACTGTTCTTCATTCCTGTTGGAAGCACCCTCTCGATCGAAGCAATTGGAATATTACCACAGTTAAATGATAGTTTAACGCAACTCCGGGAATAAACACAATTCAACACAGCTCCACGCAGGCAACTAGTGAAGTTCTAGAAACTTTCTTCCGAAAAGTGTTATGCGCCTTAGAGAGTTGGGGAACGCATGAGGTTGGATTCATAGAGCAACAACATAGAAACAATGGAATGGATTTCTAGTTGAAAATGGGTTCAATGTATTTACATCAGCGTTTACACTAGGTCTTTGCGTTCACACACCTGTGTGGGTTCATAATCCGCTCTCAACAAAACAGATGTTGGAGCAAGAATGGAACCATGGAGCAACAACATTTTGGTTCGAAATGGCGTGGGTTCATATCCCACTCTCAACACAGATTCCTGAGGGCACAAACTTGACAAAGGGCACATATTTGATAGAGGGTGCAGATTTGAAAAAACACATATGACAGCGAGCCAACAACAGATTTTAAAAATCAAAAATGTATATGACACTGCCTGGAACACGCTTTAGGCAACTAGGCATAATATAGGCAGGAAACTGACACTAGATGTTACACAAAAACTAATTTCGGGAGCTGGCTTTGATACCATGTTAGACCAGGTAGTAACTCCTCAAAAACAATTCGTTGATCTTCATTTAGGTTGGTATTTATTATATACATGAGGAAGAGACTATTCATTTCATCTCCCGGTGACTATTCATATTCTCTATTATTTATTTACATTAATTTCACTTATTCACCCAATCTTGATGATTAGGTGTCAATAATTTCTTTGAAAAATCGCCAAGGCCCGAGGCCTTCACATCTTGATTGCCTTGTTAATATTGAAACTTATCGAAATCGAGGGTGAAGGTACCAAATCCTTCATCTCTCTTTTGGTGCACCATGGCCATAGAAAACATGAATCTACATGCTTAGGTACATCAGCAATGCTTCGTTGTAGTACACTGATTTATACCCTCATAATACATTGAGATGAGTATGAACTCAATCATGATCATGCTTGGAAAAATACATAGGAAATGTGCATCTATGTGCACTTCCAAGAATCTCGGGGAAATCCACAAAAAATTCCAAATCCCAGCATAATCATCCATTTGTTCTAAAAAAAACTTTCACTATTCACGTAATATGTACAATGTATTAACTTATAACCATCAACATATTTATTCAATTGACACATTCCAACCATTAACATGAATTTTATGCCCAAAAAAAAACACGAAAAACCGAATCTTATGTAGATCCAGAAAAGCGAGTCAACATCTCATAACTACATAGGAATTTCAAATAATAACAGATAAGTATCCATATGCTCAAGAATGGAGACACCAAGACTCAATCTCTCAAGAGTGCATGGGAGTTTCAACCCTTTATTAGCAAAATAACTTAGGAATCCACATTCCACACTTTCTCAGGAATTCAAATTACTCAAAACCAACATAAGATTTTATCTGACATGATAAATATGTACCTATCATTCAAACATTAGGAGCATAATTAAATACTTAAATTTTGTGGAAATAAGTTGGAAATTGAGAGTGGGACTTCAACTTTCCACCTAACCATACACAAGCTACAACCACTATTACTTGTAGTTGTCACCCCTGAGCCATATCACAAATCTTGAGGTGGAGTGATTCCAAGGGAAACTTCAACCAATAATAAAAATTGAAATAGGATGTCACACGGCCACTCTACCTTCATCCACCAACTACACAAGCTTCCACTCAGTCTTTTCAGACTTTTTAAACATGATTAACATCCACGCAAGGATCCACAGTACATAGAGTTTCAACTCACTTTCAAGAGAAGAGAGTCCACAATAAGGGAAGGTTCATCAGTGGATAAGATCAAAATAGGTAAAGATATCACTCTCAAGGTGGTTCATTAGTGATTCAAACACTAAAGTTTCAGCCCCAAGGAAACTCTTGGTGGTTCATCAGCCCTCACAAGCACGTGAATGTCTCTTCCCAATCTAGTAGGTTCATCAATCCACAAGCTTATAGTGGGTTCTATAGCCTTACAAGGTAGCCATGGCTCTCTACAATGCTTTCACCCAACAAGCCTATGTGAGGGTTCTTTAGTTGGATTTAATCTATTCAAAGCTTAACAACAACGAATTATGATTACTACTCTCTTTGTGCTCTCGCCTCCACCCTTGGAGGACTTTTTCTTACAACAATTTTCTTTGCGTGTTCTCTTACACTACCTCTGCATGCGAGAGAATTGGAGAGTTTGTTCTCCTTGTGTGTCTATTAGAATTTATCTTGTTCCCCCAAAAAAACTAACCATCCATCTTCCTTCTAGATCCATGTTTGTCAACCACTTAGGAAAATGCAACCCATGTTTCCTATAAGTTTTTATCCTTTTCTTTCTTTCTATTTGGGTTAAAGGACACTTGGTCCTATACTCTCCTATTTTAGTTAATTTATGGCAAAGTTAACCATTTAAAACCACTCAGCCAACCAGGACTAATATTTAAGTTAAAAATTCCCTCAAGCAATGGAATCCGTGTCCCTTTTTCTCTCAGCCTTTTTATATAATTACAGTTATTTACAATGAGAGAAATATTAACCAAGGGATGTCACATTCCCATCCCCCTTGGGAGGGAACACCATCCTCAGTGTTCAATAACCATATACAAAAAAACATTCTTTAGACCAAGATTTGTTGATTATGGAGCTTTATATACGCAACTCTATACAACATTTACATTGTATTTACAATTTGTTTCTATACAGAAAATAGGAAAGGATATGTTTCCCTCATCTGGTTAGCCATTTCCCATGTGGATTCCTCAAGCCAAAGTTACTCCACTGCACGTTGACTTTCTCTATTGTTTGATTCTTGAGCATGATATGCCCCCGATCCAAGATGCATAGAGGTTTCAGTTGGAACTCTCCCTCTGGTTCTACCTATAACATAGACCAATAAATTACATGATTAACATCTCGTACATATCTTTTAAGAAATCAAACATGGAAATCATAATTCACTCTAATTGATGGAGGAAAATCCAAACGATATGCCATCGACCCTATTCTTTCAAGCACTTCAAATGGCCCACAAAATTATGGCACCAACTTGGTGCAAGACCCAAATTTCAAGGAGATCTTCTTGGGTCTAACTTGCAAGAAAATGTGTTCCCCAACATGGAACTCCTCGTGAACTCTATGTTGATCTACATAACTCATCTGCTTATCCTTTTCCACTTTTAAATTTCTTTTGATGGTTTGCATTTCTTACTCCATTTCTTTCAACATATCAGGCCCAATAAGGATCCTATTCATTGGATCGCTCTAGCTGATAAGAATGTTACAACTTCTCCCACAAAGTTATTCAAATAGGCTCATTCTCAGCAACTCTTGATACCCATTATTGTATGAAAATTCCACAATGGAAGGTACTCTTCCCACTTCTTGGGTTGGTGAATTACATACATTCTTGGCATGTCTTCAAGAATTTTTATTGTCCTCTGTTTTTTGCCATCAACACGTGGATGATATGTTTTGCTAATTCCAACTCTATTCCCAAGCATGTAAATAATTCTCTCCAAAACCTAGAAGTGAACTTGGCATGTCTATTCGTGATAATATTCTTGGGAATTCCATGCAATCTCACAATCTCCTTTATGAGTACTTGAGCCACTTCGCTCACTGATTTTGTAGATTTAACAATCATGAAGTGAGCCACCTTGCTCAACTTGTCGAACACTAACATGTTTGCGTCATGTTTCTTTTGATTCCTTGGTATCCCCGTGATAAAATCCATGGAAATCACTTCCCACTTCCATTGTGGGATGGGAATAGGATGCAATAAGCCAATTGGGTGCTTTCATTCAACCTTCATATTTGGAATTCCATGAATTTGGAGATGAAATTAGCTACCTCTCTTTTCAAATTTGACCACCAATAAAATTTATTGACGATTGCTAGAGTCTTTTGATATCCTAGCTGCCCACAATATGGCTTCACATGAAACATTCTTAATATGAGTCCCTTCAAGTCACTACTACTTGGGACAAAAATCATGTTTTTGAATTTAATAAACCACTTTTTTATAAGGTAATAGTACTTACCTTAATTTCTTGGAGAACCTTGTTGTAGCTTCTCCTTTACTTGCTAATAATTTTTGTCTTGCAAACCAACATTTTTGATATTTTATTCAAGATAAATCCCAAAGGAACTTATGGTTTCCATGCAATTTATTTGGACTCTTCTATTGAGTGTGTCAACCACTCTGTTCTCTTTTCATTTTATATATTTGGTTTCAAAATAAAATTTGTTGAGCATGGCCAAGCATCTTATAGCTTTCCTTGAATTTAATTTACGTTGATAAAAAAAAAATATGTCAACCCTCCATGATTAGTCATCAAAATAAATTTTCTACCATGGAGGTGGTGTATCCAAAATTTCAATCCATGGACAATGGGAGCCAACTCCAAGTCATAAGTCACATAGTCATGCTTATGTTCATTCAACTTCCAAGATTCATAACTGACTACTTGGCCTTCCTGCATCAAGGCTCCACCAAGTCCTTCCTTGCAGGCATCTGTGCAAACCACAAAATCCTTTTTTGGGTTTTTAATTCTTAGCATTGGTGCATTGGTCAACAATTGAAGTTTGCAGCACAATCAACTTTCCATTCAAATCTCTTTCCTTTCTTCTATAATGAGTGTTTGGACAACCAATCTTGGAGAAATTCTTAACGAATCTCCTGCGATAGCCTGCTAATCCCATGAAGGACCTAACTTCAGCCACATTTCTAGGTGTTGGCCATTCCATGATAGCCTTGAACTTCTTGGTATCAACTACTACTCCCTCTCTTGAGACAATGTGTCCTAAGTAATGAATATATGATTGAAAGAAATTACACTTAATACGCTTTGCATAAAGCTTATTCTCTCTTAGTAATTGTAGTACTGCGGTCAGATGTTCTTCATGCTCCTCCTTGGTATTCAAATAGACTAAAACTTAATTAATGAAGACTATGATGAACTTATCAAAATAGGGGTGAAACACATTGCTCATAAGGCACTTAAAAGTTGCAAGTGCACTGGTATATCCAAAGGGTACTACCACAAATTCATAATGCTCGTAACTTGTTTTGAAGGTTGTTTTATGGATGTCCTCATATTTTATACACACCGGATGATAGATTGAGCTCAAATAAATATTGGAGAATATTGTTGCTCCCCTCATTTGGTTGAATAAATCATCAATCCATGGCAATGGATACCTATTCTTAATGGCCACCTTGTTTAGTTCTCGGTAATCAATGCACAATCAAGTGTTCCATCTTTCTTCTTAACAAATAGAACTAGTGCTCCCCACAGAGACACACTTGGCCATATGTAGCCACTTTTCCAAAATATCCTTGAGATGTAGCTTTAGCTCAACTACTTCTGGAGTGCTCATCCTATATGGAGAATTGGATGTTGGAGCTTCTCCTAGTATTAATTAAATAGAGAAATTCACCCCTCTATGAGGGAGAAACTCAGGTATATCTTTAGGAGAAACATCTTGAAAATGTTGAATAGGGTATCTCATGAAGATATCATTTCCATCATTCTCAACACAGTGATTAGCTTCAATGCTGCTAGATATTTGCACAAAAAATAGAAGACATCCCTTCTTTCTACTTATCTTGGCTTGCATGGTCAAAATCAATCTCACCAATGTGAGTTTCAACTTTCCACACAATACTCTATGATCTCCAGCTTAATATAGGAATTCAATGTTATTTTCAAAACAATCTACCTTGGTTCGATACACATATAACCAATCCATGCCGAAAAATATGTTATATGCTCCCAATGCCTGCATGTTGAGGTTTTCCACTATTGGTATCCCATTTAATTTGATTAAACAAGCCTTTATCCAATGTTGAAATGTTATTTTCATCTCTATGGCTAGTTGAGCTAGCCATGATTCATCATGTGCTTCCTTCTTTAGTGAACATTTCTCAACAAAAACAAGATTGATTTAACTAAAATTTGAACCAAGGTTAATCAAAACTGATAATTTTTGGTCACGAAGCATACCTTCGATTTCTATAGTTTACTCTTGATGATTATTTACTACTGCGTAAATTCTGGGTATATTTTGAGCCACATCCTTGACTATCTTTGCCATATGTGCATTGTACATTATTGGGCCAACGTACTTGTGCTATGAGAATTTTTTTCTCCAGTGATTTCCTCCACAAGTCCAACACTTGAATGGACTCTTCTCATTGCCCTTGGCTTCTTCTTGAGTAAAACTACCTCTGTTGGAAGCATTGGACTTTTTCTTGTTTTCTTGCTTAACAGGGATCACACTTTCTCCCTTAGTTTCCTTTTTCCTTTCCCCCTTAAACTTTGCATTTCCTTTGAATTTCCAGCCTGTTTTATATTTAGGCCTATGCCTAGACTACTCATAACAATGCTTCAATTTTCAAATTGTGTCCTCTAATGTCTTAGGCTCATCAAATTCAATTCTATCCTTGAAAGATTGTGGCAGTCCACTGATGTACCTCTGAATCTTTGCTTTCTCCCCCTTAAGGCAGGGAACATACCTTCAAAATTCTAAGAATTTGGTGGTGTATTAATCATCTGTCATTTGTCCCAATCTGAGCTCATAAAATTCCTTCGCCTTGTTGTCAAAGTATCTATGAGATAGATATTTTCTTTTGAAATACTCCTAAACCTCTCTCTAGGACAATTCTTCTTCCCTTATGCCCTTTACATTTTTCAGATCTTCCCACTAAATGTCAAACTTTCCCTTTAGGTTGAAAGTAGCTACCTTTTATTTCATGTTCTATGAATAGTCATGAATCCTGACATTTTTCCCATTCCCAATTGTGATTCTTTTGCATTCTCTAATTTCTTCATTTCACTTTCAAATGTAGGAGGCTTGGCCTTATTGGGATCCTATGGTACATATTATCTCCCTCTCTTATTTTTCCATGGTGATGATGATGATGGTGATATGGCCTTCTGTGAGTGTTCTCATACTGTTGTTTATGTGTTCTTCAATCCTTTTTAAGAGTACTTAGTAGAGTATCTCCTTTCACAATGTCTTCACTTGAAAACATGTACCTCTTTCTAGATATACTCTCATTTTCCCCATTGGTTCTTTCTTCCTACCCCAATGGGCTTCAAATGCCTCCATGGTTGATCCCTAACTAATATTTCCTCTGCCTTTACAGATATAATAGTCTTTGTAGTATGACTGCCTTGACTTCAACTTTCTTTTCTTGCACTTTGACAAGCCTCTCATTGTCAACTTTACAATTCATTATCTCTACTCTCAAGCTTCTCAATGTGTCCATCCAATCAGTATAGTCTTCACCTCCTTGATATTCAATTGATCTTTCCTCTTCAACTGTCCTTTCTCCATATCCATGTTGTGATTGGTCAGAGATATATTTCACCATTCTTGTTCTCATATCTTTAAACCTTAGTGTCTTCTTATGTGCTGTCAAGCACACACATAATTGTTAGTTTTAAACAAAATTCAAATACACAATATATGGTATCAACTTGGTTCGTTGTTGGAAATCTACTCGACTAAAGCTAGCTGATCAATACATCACAAGGTAACACATCGATAATAGTAACGTCATATCAATCGTTAATACCATGCTACATGCATATGCACATCACAATGAAGACACAACAAATTTTACATATGATTAATCCACACAAAAATTGAGTTTATAATGCTTATCATGAGACTTTAAGGCCTCACTTGACCCCCACAGGCCCAGTGTTGAACCTTCACTTGGTTAATTCTACAAGAGAGCCCATCTCGTCTGATTTTTGAGCCTAGAAGCTCTAATACCACTCTATAGTACACCTGCTATCCCTAGCCCCTACTAAGGTTAGAATAAGTAAGTTATTTTGATGACCTCACCTCCAAGGTCCTATTAGTCTAACTTTTCGATCTTTTTTTTTTACTTTATCAAACCTCAAATGGATGATGTCATTGCATTCGTCTTGTCAAGGCCTTTCCAACGATACAAAATTTTCTACAATCTCACTCCAAAATTGATGGATATGACCAATTAAAAACTGGCCTATTAGGCCTTGCCACATCATTTGACCTGCCACATGGCACCCCACGCACTGCCCACTTAACCACAATGCCATTTGGTGAGTCTATGTGGGAAACATGTTGGCCTTTTTAGTCAGAGGCTGACCCTTTTGTGCTAACCGCAAGCCACTACATAGGGCCCTAACTCGCCTACCTCGACCTCTCGATCCTCGACCTTACTCAGGCACAACACTTGGTTGGATGCATACTAAAACAAGTTCTTCCTTTCGACCAAGTATCCTAACCCCCAATTCGGCAAGTCCTAAAGGTGAGTTTAAGCTTGTTTTGTGAGCTTTCTTTAACTTAGATAATGTTTTCATTTTATTGGAAAATTTCCCAGGCCCAAGGCCTTCACGTCTCGACTGCTTGGTCAATCTTGAAACTTCTTGAAATTGAGGGTGAAGGTCTCAAATCCTTCACCTCTCTTTCGACACACCATGGGCATAGGAACCATGAGTATACTTGCTCAGATACATCAGTTATGCCTCATTAGAGTACACTAACTTCTACCCTCATAATCCATTGAGATGAATATGAACTCAATCATCATCATGCTTGGGAAAATACATAAGAAACATGAATCTATGTGCACTTCCCAGAATATCGGGGAAATCCACACCAAATTCCCAATCCCCAAATAGTCATGTGTTTATTTTCAACAAACAAGTCACACTATTGATGTAATTCATACAAGGTATTAATTAGACCCATCAACATATTTATGCAACTGACACATTCCAACCATTAGCAATAATTTGTGCCGAATAGATAAAATTAAAAAAAAATATTATGTAGATCCAAACAAGTTAGTCAACATTCCATAACTACATAGAAATTTCAAATAATAACAAATAAGTACATGGGAGTTTCAACCCTTCATTAGAAAAATAACTCAAAAATCCACATTCCACACTTTCTCAGTGATTCACATTATTAAAAACCAACATAAACTTTTAACTAGCATGATAAACATATACATATCATTCAAATATTAGGAAAGTCATTAAATATTTATCTTATGTGGAAATAAGTTGGTAACTAAGAGCAGGACTTCAACTCTCCACCCAACCATAGACAAACTACAACCTCTATTACTTGTAGTTATCACCCCCGAGCCATATTCCAAAGCATGAGGTGGAGTGCTTCCGAGGGAAAGTTCAACCAATTAAAACAACTTAAAAAGGATGTCATAAGGCCACTTTTTCTTCATCCACCAGAGATACAAGCTTCCACTTAGTATTTTTAGAATTTTAAAACATGATTAACATCCATGCAAAAATCCACATTATAAAGAGTTTCAACTCACTTTCAAGAGAAGAGGCTCCACAATAAGATGATGTTCATTAGTGGATAAAATACTAATGGGTAAAGAGATCACTCTCTAGGTGGTTCATCAGTGAGTCAAGCACCAAATTTTCAGCCCTAATGCAACTCATGGTGGTTCATCAACCCTCACAAGAACCTGAGTGTCTCTTCCTAATCCATTAGGTTCATCAATCCACAAGATTATAGTGGGTTCTTTAGCCTTACAAGAAACCCATTGCTCTCTATAATGCTTTCACCTATCAAGTCTTTGTGAGGGTTCTTCAACTAATTTTAATCTCTTTAGAGCTTAAGAACCAACGAATTCTGATCATTGCTCTTTTTCACTCTCACCTCCACCCTTGGATGATTTTTTCTTACATTAATTCTTTTTGTGTTCTCTTCCTCCGCCTTTGCATGTGAGAGAATGGGAGTGTTTTTTCTCCCTATGTGTCTATATGCCTATGCATGTCCATGAGAATGTCTTGCGTTCCCTTATACATAGTAACTATCTATATTCCTTCTAGCTCCATGCCACTCAACTGCTTCAGATAGTGCAACCCATGTTGCCTTTAAGTAATTGTCCTTTTCATGCTTTCTATTGGGGTTAAAGGACATATGGGCTTGTATTATCCTCTTTCAATTAATTTATTGCATAATCAACCCATTTAAAACCACTCAGAAAACTAGGGCTGATATTTAAGACAACAATTCCCTCAAACAGATTCCTTAAGCAATGGAATAAGTGTCCCTTTTTCTCTCATCATTTTAAAATAATTACAATTATTTACAATGAAAGAAATATTAACTAGGGGATGTCACATGATGGTTGATTTTTCATTTTTTTAAAAGTGTCCTATACCACTCAAGAAACTTAGCGGGAAGGAGACATTGGTGTGACATCATGAGTTCGACATGACCAAAAACCCATTCACATCACTTGGAATATACCTCATTTTAATGCATTGACCAAACCCCAAGTTAGGGTTTTCTTCAATTGTGTGGACTATTGGAATGCTCACTTCACCACAAGTAAGGTTGTTACTATTTATGTTTTGAGAAAACTATGATGATGCAATCATACAATTAGTTAGGCTTATCTTCCAACATGATTTTACTGGATATGTAAATGCCTTAAAATGACTATGTACATTTGAAAATATATATTTACACACTTATGTATAGGATATATACATGTGCAAATAAAACATTTTCATTTAAGAATGAAATTTTGAATGGTGAACCTAATTGATGTTGCTATCTCATGAACAAAATGACTTGATCTCACAATTTGATGATGCCTTTGTTCTTGCTGCTTCTTAACTTCTTCAAATTCTTGACATAATCATAGGCTTATTGTTCCTCTTCATTACTCCTTTCTACTCCTATACTCTCCCCCTTAGATCGTTCACTCAATTTCATATACTCTATAATGTTTTAGGTTCTCCTTTTAAAGTCACATTAGCGGGAAGATTTTTCAGGAACTATCCCTAATTTGTTTCTCAGATATTCAAATGGTTCTCTAGCAAGAAGCTTTATAAATATATCTACTATTTATTCTTTTATGGGTGTGTACTCCATCTCCACTGTTTTCTCAACCACTTGTTCTCTGAGAAAGTGGTACTTTATAGGGATGTGTTTAGTCTTTGAATGAAGCACAATATTTTTCAAAATTCTTATTGCACTTGTATTGTTGCACTTAATGGATATATGCTCACTAAATTTACCTTCATATCTTGCAAAGTCTATTTCATCCACAACACTTGTGTGCAAGAAGTAGTAGCTGCTATGCATTTAGATTTTGTTGTAAATAGAGAAACAGAAGTCTGTTTCTTACTCAACCATGCAACCAAAGACACTCCTAAGTAGAACACACCACCACTTGTACATTTTACGTCATTCACACAACTAGCCCAATCCACATTTCTGTATGTTGTCAATGTAAATTCCTTCCATTTTGGGGACCATAGTCCATAGTCTATAGTCCTTTTCAGGTATCTAAATATCCTCTTTGTTGCTAATATATGACTTTGTTTAGGTGCTTATTTGTATCATGCCAGTAATCCTACTGTTAACATTATATCTGGTCTCGAATTTGTTAGGTTTAACACACTTCCTATCATAGATATGTAAAGTTTTTTATCAACATCAAACAATTCATCATCTTCACATAGCTTTCATCCAATTTCCATGGGGGTTGAGACAAGTTTATAGTCATCCATTTGAATTTTTTTCAACATATCTTTTAGGTATTTCTCTTGAGGAATGAATATTCCTCCAACCTTTTGTAGGATTTGCAACCCTAGATAAAAGGTAAGTTCTCCAATCATTGACACCTCAAAATCAGACTTCATCTTTCCAGAAAACCATTTTACTAGATGATATTTGTTGCTGCCAAACATAATATCATCCACGTACACAACAACAATTAGTAATTCACCTCCATCAAACTTGATGCACAAATTACTATCAACTCATCCTATCCTGAAATCCTGTTTTTGAAGGCACTTGTCCAGTCTAGAGTACCATGCCCATGGTGCTTGTTTAGGACGATACAATGCCTTCTTTAACCTACAAACGTAGTTATCTTTATTTGATAGCAAAAACCCTTTAGTTTGTTCCATATAGACCTCTTCCTCAATTTCTCCTTTTAGAAAATAAGAGTTCACGTCCATTTGATATACTTTGAAATCCTTGTAACAAGAAAAAGCAAAAACCATCTTGATTTTTTCCAATATCGCAACTGGCACAAAGGTTTCTTCATAATCAAGACCTTCTACTTGTTAGTACCCTTGCACACTAGTCTTGCTTGTAGGTTTTAACCTTGTACAAAAGTTACCTGCATATGAATTCTAAATCACAGAAAAATAAACAATGCGAGAGCATAACACATAAAACACATATACACAGAGATTTCCCACTTGATCCCAAAACCGGGACTACCAGCTTGATTTTTCATAGGTTCCTTTCAAATTTTACAATACATATTTATACATGCTGAAGCATCCAATACCATGGACCAAAAACCATCGCGTCCAAAACCATGGATCGAAAAACCATAGGTAGATTTGCCCAACCTAATATAGGGTCCAAAATTTTTTTTCCCAGGGCGCTGCCCCGGACCCCGTAGAGGGGGGCTACTTGCCCCCCTCAAACACCCCAGGTAGGGGGGGTTTCCGCCCCCACTGTGACCCCCCCGCTGCACAATCGGTGCAAAAAAAGGGGGGCTCCGCCCCCCCTCGAACCCCCCTTTTCACTACGTAGGTTAGTCGTGGAAATAATATAACACAACCCAACAATCTCCCACTGTTGTTTTCTTTCCATAGGGGGCCACATGAGAGCTTAGTCATTTTTCCAGCCTTGAAATGCCCATTGTTTCTCTACACCAAGAGAACTTCTCAAAGCTCACAGATTTTTTCAATGCATCTATAGTATTCTTCAAAGTGTCCACCTTTACCAGCATCACCTTTTTGTCTTCTATCATATCCCTCACAAAGTGATACTGAACATCAATGTGCTTTGTATTTGAATGATAAGCGGGGTTCTTTGCCAAGAAAATTGCACTTTGGCTGTCACAGTCTATCCTTATAGCTCCCTGTACTAACCCCATACTTGAACACAATCTCTGCAACCAAACTGCTTCCTTGCTTGCATGAGTGGCTGCCATGTATTCTGCCTCTGTAGTTGATAGTGCCACTACAGATTGTTTCTTACTCATCCAACTGACTGCACCCCCAAATAGGTTAAACCCATACCCACTTGTAGATCTTCTCTGATCCAGATCTCCAGCCCAGTCTGCATCAACAAAGCCACGGATATCCAACACTCTGTCCAATCCTGGTCTTCCTTGGTAGCACAAACCATAATCACTAGTGCCACACAAATACTTGAAAACCCTCTTCACTGTTGTCCAGTGCTCCTTCCCTGGTTTTGACATAAACTTGCTCAATACTCCCACTACATGTGCAATGTTTGGTCTAGTGCAGACCATGGCATACATCAAGCTACCGACTGCACTTGCATATGGAACACGGGACATGTACTCTTCCTCTTCTTGTGTCTTGGGACACTGTTCAGCAGATAACCTCACACCTACAGGAATAGGAACCTTCATTGGTTTACTATCATGCATATTAAACCTTTGTAGTATTGTCTTGACATATTTCCTCTGGTTTAACCAGAGCTTCCTCTTTGCCTGATCTCTTTTAATTTCCATGCCCAAAATATAGTTTGCAACACCGATATCTTTCATGTTGAATTTGGAGGACAATTGGGTCTTCAAATCCTAGATAATTTATTTGTCATTTCCAACCAGCAAC
>APFE031437490.1:147928-161075 GCA_000404065.3 Pinus taeda
TTAATTTTATCAACCCGGTAGTTCGTACAAACTTGGAAGCGGCGGTGCTATATGCACAAGTACTAGCTCTTGTCGCAGCTGTCACTTGGTCAGCTGGCACAAGTCCGCTAGGGCTCAAGACAAATTCTATAGGCTCACAGAAGAATCTTTATCAATGATGGACAAAAGCTAGCTCAAAGGAGACTAATCTACTTGACAAAAATGAACTGAAAGCAAATCAAAGCATGTAAGCCTAGGAATCCCTAATTTGACTAGTCTAACTTCTATAATGCAAAGAATGTGAATGAAACTTCTACCAATGCTGCTACTACCTCTAATAAGTGAAAATGCATGGATCTAAACTACTTGCATCATAAAAGACCTGTTTTTGTACTTTTTCATTAAGTGGGTGGAATGGTTGTGATTTTGTGCTTATCAGGGTTTGGTTGTGCAGATGGGATGGAGAAGGAAGGAAAACGTGGGACATGTTGGGGAGGCTAGGAGAGGTCCCTAGGGATCCTTAGCATCCATCCACAGAGGTTCCTCACATTCAGAAGCTCAGCAACCGAGTGAGTGGCCTCCTACAGGATGTCTGCAGGGGATCCTACAGGATACTCAGAGGTTTCTACAGGATAGTCCTGTAAGTCTTCTACAGGATGTTCTGTAAGCTGCTACAGGATGACCTACCGTGAAGGTTTGAAGTGATGGAGGAGTGATGGAATGGTAGGGAGAGATATGTGAGGTAGGGATAAGGCTGGTGATGGCTCAGAAGTGGAGGAATGAGATGGGAAGTGGGTGTAGAGAGTATGTTGAAGGTAAAGGGTTATGTTAATGAAAGGTTGGGAAATGAAGTTACGTGAGGAGTGGAAGACTTTGGGAGAGGACAAAACGAAGCGAAGGTCGAGGAGATATGTTTGCATGCGTGATCCAGATGGAGGAGATGGTAATGGAACGGGAAAGAGGAGTGTAAATGAAACAAATGATTATGACTGTCACCAAACCGAAAATGCATCAACCTAAATTACTTATGCCATGAATTCAATGAACAACAACCCAAAACGTGAAGAGAAATATGTATGAGGCTGTGATGAAAGTATGTGTGTGCAGGTGTGAATGACAAGGAAGCATCTAATCAAAACCGTGATTGAATTGCAGCAAAGACACATAAATATAAACAAGGGAGGTACTGGGCGCTTGAGATGGGCCCAACCCCAAGAACTACAGCCCCCCAAGAGAGATTTAGAGCTGGTGCAAAGCTGGATCCATCTTTATTAACCAAGAATGAAGAGTTACATCAAAACTGTCCACAAGGAGAGCTTGAGAAAGAGCTGAAAGCAAAACTAATCCATGGCCTACAAATCGAATTACAAACTAGCTAACTAATGGCTAAAACAAAATGACTAACTATCTACAAAAATGACTAACCACTAACTAACCAAAAATGACTAACTACCAGCTATAAAATGGCTATCAAATGGCTAACCCAAAATGAGGCCCTAAGCCTTCTTATTTATACAATTTGAGGACCCAACAGTCCTCCTAAAAGTTAGGGACTTGGCTGCCCAAGACTTGTAGTTAACAGCAGTCCAACTTGACTTGCTTGGCTGCCCTTGTGCTCATTGATTCGGTGGCCTTTGAACTCCGACTTGCTTGGCTTCCCTTGTGCTAATTGATTTGGTGGCCTTTGAACTCCGAGCTGATGGTGGAGAATTCGAGGTAAGGGCCCATAAATGAGGGGGACACCTTCCTACAAATCCTCTAGCTTGTTCTCCGACGAATTTGGATGCCAAGTGCTCATTAAGACCTTCAATTTTGTCTCCAAGTTGACCAACAAAGCTACATAAAGCACCCATTAGACTTGTTGGCATAATGACTAACCAAATTCACTCTATTAACATAAAAATAATAAAAAACATGCAATAAACAAATGAGAATGGTGGACTAAGCCAAATTAGGAAGTTGAATGAGCCCAAATAATTGTACATTTTTGGGGCTCATCACCTACCTCAACATGATATAACATGTTCTTTATCAAGCTAAAAATTGAAAAGAGATTGCAATCTCTCAATCACAATACCAAGTCAAGAGTTCTGCTCACCTTATATAAATTTTTGTTGTCAAGTCTACTGCACATCTTCTCTTCTTCTCCTCTTCAATTATGTTCTTCTTATGTTGATCTCATACACATCACTTAACATTTAAAACTCCCTTTTCCATTCATCAATGTATATTTTATTAGCATGGCTTCTTGGTTGTTTGTATTCTTTACATGAATATGAAAAGAGGCATTGTCTTTTGGTCTTCTAAAACTATTCACATCCTGGCTCTTCATTTCCAGATCTGAAATATAGAATTTGTAATATAAAAATAGAGCTGAAATAAAACAACTCAACTGTAATGATTACAAGAGACAAACCAGATTTGTATTATCTACATTTTTCTATACAATGAAAGCATATATCTTTCATCTTTTGTCTCAATATTTCATGTTCCATTTTAACAATGTTCAGCCTTCACATTTAATATCATAGCCTTTGCACTTCACATCACTTTCATCCTTTGCATTTCAAGCACTATTACAACAATGTAATTCATCATGAATTAATGTCAACACATCCAACAATTATGAAAATTTAACATCAATGGAAGCATTACCAACAGTTTCACCATTGCCACCCAACTATAAGTGACCTATCATCACCTTCCCCAAGCCAAGCATAGAGTCAAATAATTAGCTACCCAATGTGTGATTGCGCTTGAAATTCTTCCAATCCCTCATATCATAGTCACTAAGGATATTATTCCTACACTAAAGGAAGCCTCACATCCTTGATTTCACTACCACCATTGTCGACTTTCTCGTTCCGAGGAACAAAATCGTCCCATTTCCAAATCGTGATTTCCCCAACGAAGATCACGATTCAACCCTTGTTGACTTCTCACCTTGTACTATGTGAAAATACATGCTTCTTGGTCCTCCTAGTGCACTCACTTATGTTGTCACTCTAGTTCATCATCCCCACCTCCTCAAGCCACACCCTGAGTGACCACTAATGCTATCGAGATATGAGGGCCTTACACACTAACTTTGTATTAGTTAAATTTTTATTATAATCTTTTGCTTCTTTTAGAATAATATTTTATATTAGTCAATAAATGATTTATTCTTCCAAAATATTGAAATTTATTTATTTTCCATTTTATTTATGGAGAAATATAACCACATATTTAATCTATTGTTTAACCTTTCTTACATGGACATCTAGACTTGTTATTTAATTTTATTTGTTATGTTGTCGATCAATTCATTTAATGCTTCTAACATTATCTTGCTAGTGTTATTGATTAGTGCATCTAATACATATAACATCTAACCTTTGAATTTGTTGGAAATACTGAGAGTGGGGGGTGAATCCGTATTTCTTTTCAATTGTTACTTTTATCAGTTAGAGCACTTATATTTAGAACACAAAATGAATAATAAGAATAAATAATTTTATTAATTTCTTCTTTACAATAAATAAAGTAAAATACATGTAGGGCTCCAACCCTAGATGAAGACGTCGATCTTCAATTTCCCAGGCTCCAACCTCTATTTGCCAAGCACCGAATTGGACTTACAAGGCTCCAAACTTGTCAATTTTGAGACACCAACCTCAAGGTCTCCAACCATATATCTAGTTCAGGCTCTGACCTGGTTTCTTGAGGACTCTGATCCTTTAGGGCTTCAACCCTATCCTTCAAGGCACCAACCTTGTCTTTTCGAGGCTCCAACCTCTTGGGCTCCAACCCTCAAATTCACTTCATTAAGATGTATTTGGTTATAGTTCATGGCTCCCAATGTCTTCTTAAATGAGCCCTGACAATCTTCACTTAGTATTTATTGTAGTCTCCAAATTACATCATCAAGGAAAACCTTGATATCTTAGAAGGTGTCACCACTTCTCTTCATTGTACTCAAACAATTTCTCTAAGTCACCTCATAATGACATCAACGACACATCATCATCTCCAATAATATCTCCAAGTTCAGTTTCAAAGTATCTTCACAAGATGCTCCAAGGTGTCATCAATTTTCTCCAAAAGGATCTTCAAAACAATGCTCCTACAAGAGCACTTCAAACCCAAAGCCCAAAAAAGAAATGCACATTGTACTTAATTGATCCAAGGATAACCTATAGGTCTTCAATCTGCTACTCTAGGAATTCTTCAAAGGTGTTTGTATATCTTCAATAAAGTTCTTCACTGTTCAACCAATTCCAAAATTACTTGTGTTGAATTCATTGTGCGTTGCACTTGTCTTCACCTAATGAGCTTCACTTAGTCCATAAATTCTATTGTCGAAGAGAGGATATTGTTGTCCAACAATGCCACCATTTAAGAGAAGAATCCTCTTAAGGTTGTTGCTTTACTGCACGAGATGTAACACTACTTGCATTTATTCAAGGATCTGAACACTGTAATGAAGTGGATCCAAGTTGCACCACAGTATACTTATGTGACCATCCGAGCACAAAGATACCATAGTCCAACTATGCAGTCTGAGTTACAAAAACATGTGATTGTTTTCTTTCAAGTCCAAGCTTGAATGGAGGCTCCAAAAATGGTTTTTTATTAGAGTCTGTGTCTTTTAGTTCTGAGCTACATAGATATGAGATGTTTATATGCTAATACAAACTCTTGTAGAATGATTATTATATAGTTTTATCACTGGTCTTATATTTAAACAAAAGTAATCGTCCAAGCCTCTGCATAGGACTGAAGTCTGAGTCATAAAACTGTGACTATCTAAGATCTTTCAGACCTTAAAAAAAAATTGGCCTTTCATTGTAAACTATATAAGCTCCTTCAAGAAGTCTGTCTACACCTATTACTATTCCAAGGTTTAATGATAAAGGAAATCTCCCCCCAAATAGTGATCTTTTAGTCCTCCTCGGCCTCTGTCCTGCTTCTCTATATTTTTCCTGAATTTTGTGTCTTCTTTACCAAATTTTTATGTCCAAGAAATTAGGTCTCAACCTCTATAAATAATGTTTTTGCAAAGAAAAACGGAAAGACACTTCCAGGTATGGAGGCTGACTTGAATCCTTGAGCATAGGGTGGCTCAATATTATAAATATATATTTTTAACTTGAAAATTTTATATCTCATAAACCACTAGGAGTTTCAAGACAAATAAGGCCTCATTGGAAAGAGGAAAATGTCCTCTTTCAGATGGTCTAGGTCACATGTTGAAAGGGGACCTCCAAGATATTCAATTTTATTTTTCTTTGAAACTTTCCTCAAACTGTTTAGTACAGAAGCTAACTAGGACACCATCACTTCTCTTTGTTTGGGTTCTTCATTGTTTGTCTTCTCCTTTGTGTAGATTCTTTATCATCATAATATCATGTAGGACATCCATGTCATCATGATAGTGTCCAACAATGAGTGTATCATCCATGTCATCACATAATGGTGTGGTGATATTTTATAGTGCAACATCATTAGCATAACTCCAAAATAGTCTTCCAACCCTCAAATTATCTCCAACCATGTTATCACCATCAAGTGTATGACATTGTCATATGACATCATCAAGTATCATCAAGTGTGGTCATTCTTCAAGAGTCTAACATCATTAAGTGTATGAATCCATATGTCATCAAGAGTTAAGGTCTAGATCATCAAGTGCATGCAATATTAGATCGAGGACTTCTTAAGACTTCTATCATTAGTGGTTTGAATTCTTTATGACATTACATCATCATTAATGGTATCCTGTCAATGAAGAGTCATGACATCATCATCTGGAACCAGACATCTCAATAATATTGAGATCTCGGTCAATGCCATATTGACATCAATGATAACATTGATTAATAATATCTGCTTTTGTCATTGATGGCAATATTCTTTCCCTTCCAACATTCTCTCCCCCTTTGACATCAATGTCCAATGGGGTTCCCAAATACTCCCCCTATCAAGTTGCTTCATTTCTTCATGAATAGTAGCTATTCATAGGTATGTTACTCCCCCTGTCATGGTGCTCTTCATTCTGGCAATGTCGTCCTTAATAGATGTGTCTACATTGCTTCATGTGATGAACCAAATCCCCATGTTTGCATGAACTCCTCTACCTCAAGAAAGATTACTCACTTAGTGATCAAATGGAAGAGATCCTCAACAATAGTCCATCAGATGAGTAAGTGATCATGTTCTTCAATGAAGTTGCTTTTGAGAGATGATCTATAAAAACATGATTGTCCATGTGTGACTCATTAAGGATTTCATAGGGCCTATTCATGGATAGCTTCTGCAAGAATATTTAAGAATCATAAGCTCCCCCTAACTGTAAGCATGATATCTTTTTGGCAGAGTCTCACCATCAAATACTTGGAATATCAAGGATGACTTCATCATATCAACAACACGTATTGATGGCTGGAGTGTTCAAGAGATTTTCATATCTAGTTTGCTTCCTTCTCCATACTTGTGTAACTTTCTTCTCTGGCTTGGTTGTCATGGTTCTAGCTTATGTAGGGACCCAAGTAAAGTTACAATCATGTGCCATATGTCCAATGTTATGGAAATTGAAGCACTCCATCTTATTTATGAATGGTTAATCATGACTTATTATTGCAAAATTGCTTGTAGGAGATTGACGGGGACGATTATATTTGTCTTTGTAATAAGCCCTACAATATTTTTCCATGTGCCCAAAGTTTATGAAAGAATAGAAATAACCAAGAAATACTTCTGAAGTATTTTTGCCTTGGGATTATTTGATGATATTCATTTCCTTTTGTATTCTTGACACCATCTACAAGTCTCCTTGGAGTAGGATTTCTTCCATTGTTGTCTTGAATCTTCTCCTTACCTTTGCTAGAACTGGGAGCATCAATATTTCTTCCAGGATTCCTCACATCCTTGTTGTTTGAAGCATTAGGGTTTTCATCATTCTTGCTTGAGGATTCACCTACATAGCCAAATATTGATTTATCAAGGGGAGTCCTTTGATGACTTAGGATGTCATCTAGGGTTTGAGAACTTTTCAAGTTCTTATTCAGCAAGTCAGCTTCCTTTTTAAGAAAGACAATTTCTTCCTTCATTTTCTTGCATTCTTCATCCCTCTTTGATAGAATTATCTCCATTTATTCCTTCATATTGGTTGTTTCACATGATTGGGCCTTAAGACAAGTGATTTATGGTCTTAACTTGGTGATGTCATTGTCATTTTCTTCTTATTGGCACATCATAGTGTTTCTCTCCTTTTTTTCTTCATCGACTTGTCCTTCTATGAATGCCAAAGCTTCCATCAGCTTCTTAGATCCTTGTGATTATTTTCTTGCTTATTCTAGTTGAGATCTAATGGAGGAGACCTCTTCCTTGTATTGACCAATCCCTACTTCAAGTTTGTTCAACTTCTTGAGTCTTTGTTCAAGGTGGCTTGATAAAGTTTCTTCCCTTTTCTTTACCTTATCCAATTGATTTGTCATGGATATGACTTCTTCATGATGCTTTCTTTTGTTTTGATGAAATTCCTCCTTAAGTTTGGTTAGCTCCTCATCTCTTTATTTTACTTGAATGTTGAAAAGGTCAACTTCCTTCTTTGTCTTGTCCTGGTAACCATCTTGCACTTTATTCTTAAGTTCCTCATTTTCCTTTTTCAAACTATTAATCTCTTCCATGGTAGCTATGCGTTTAGTAGGGAGATATTCTTCAAAGCCTTCTTTTATTTATTCTTCTTCTAGGTCTTCTTTGGCCTTGATGTCATCATTCTTATTTTCATATTCCTTTATGGATTCTAGATTTCCTTCTTGCTTTTAATCATTTTCTTGACTAGAGGTCATGGTCAATTCTCCTTTTGAGTGAATGTCATGAAGTTTATCCCATTTATCTTTTGCCGAGGAACTTTTTTCCAAATTTGCCTTTATAGAATTTAGTAGCCCATTCAAAATTGTCCTCATTGCTCTTGTATTGTACTCGTTGGATTCATCTCCCATTGTGCTACTAGTAATCATTGATTCCCATACTCCAATGCCTTGAGCCGTTAAGAAATTTCTCATTCTTACCTTCCATATATCAAAGTTTCCATTGAACATTGGAACTTTCTCAATTTGATTGTCTTCGGTTGTCATGGTTGAGGAAGAGACATATTTAGGAGGATTGGAGGATTTCTTCCTTGGATTTTCCATTTGTGTTGTAAGGATCAACCTTGAAGCTGCTAGGATTTGGGTGAAGGTACTGGCTCTGATTCCAATTGTTGGAAATAATGAGAGGGGGGCTGAATCAATATTTCTTTTCAGTTGTTATTTTTACTAGTCAGATCACTTATATTTAGAACACAAAATGAACAATAAGAATAAATGATTTTATTAATTTCTTATTTACAATAAATCAATTACAATATATGTAGGGCTCCAACCCTAGATGAAGACACCTATCTTCAATATCCCAGGCTCCAACCTGATTTGCCAAGCACGAACTTGGACTTCCAAGGCTCCAAACTTGTCAATTTTGAGGCACCAACCTCAAGGGTTGCAACCTTATATCTGGTTCATGCTCTGACTTGGTTTCTTGAAGAATATGATCCTCTAGGGCTCCAACCCTATCCTTCAAGGCACCAAACTTTTCTTTTTGAGGCTCCAACTTCTTGGGATCCAACCTCTGGGGCTCCAACCCTCAACTTCACTTCATCAAGCTGTATTTGGTTATACTTCACGGCTCCTAATGTCTTCTTCAACGAGCCCTATCAACGTTCACTTAGTCTTCACTGTAGTCTCCACGTTACATGATCAGTGACAACCTTGATCTCTTAGAAGGTGTCACCAATTCTCTTCATCGTACTCAAAAAATTTATCCAAATCACCTCATGATGACATCATCAATGCATCATGATCTCCAATAATATCTCCAAGTTTAGTTTCAAAGTATCTTCATAGATGCTCCAGAGTGTTGTCAATGTGCTCCAAAAGGATATTGAAAACAATACTCCTTCAAGAGTACTTCAAACCCAAAGCCTAAACAATAAATGCACAATGTACTTAATTGATCCAAGGATAACCTACATGTCTTCAATCTGTTGCTCCAAGAATTCTTCAAAGGTGTTTGTATATCTTTAATAAAGTTCTTCAATGTTCAATCCATTCCAAAATCACTTATGTTGACTTCACTATGCCTTGCACTTGTATTCACATACTTAGCTTCACTGAGTCCATCAATGATATTGTCCAAGAGAGGATATTGTTGTCCATCAATGCCACCATTTAAGAGAAGAATCCTCTTAAGGTTGTTGCGTTACTGCACGAGATGTAATACTACTTGCATTTATTCAAGGATCCGAACACTGTAATGAAATGGATCCATGATGCACCACAATATAGTTATGTGACTATTTGAGCACAAAGATACCGTAGTCCAGTTGTGCAATCAAAGTTACAAAAACATGTGACTATTTTCCGTCAAGTCCGAGCTTGATTTAGGCTCCAAAAATGGCTATTATTAGAGTCTATGTCTTTTATTTCTAAGCTACATAGATATGAGATGGTTATATGCTAATACGGGATCTTGTAGAATTAATTAGTATATAGTAATATCACTGGTATGAGATTTAAAAAAAAAAAAAGCAATTGTACAAGCCTCTCTATAGTACTGAAGTCCAAATCCTAAAAATGTCACTAATATGAATATTCACAAAACTATGATTTCAATTACTCATAGGCCTGAGATGTATATGAATTATTCTGAAATCTTTCAGCCCTTAAAATAGAATTATCCTTTCACTGTCAACTATCCAAGATCCTTCAAGGAGATTGTCTACACCTGTTATTGGTCTGAGGTTTAATGATAAAGGAAATATGCCACCAAACAATGATCTTTTAGTCCTCTTCAACCTCTTTCCTACTTCTCTGTCTTTTGTCTGAATTCTGTAACTTCTTCACCGAAATTTTATGTCGAAGAAATGAGGTCTAAACCTCTATAAATATTGTTTTTGCAAGGCAAAATGAAAAGTCACATCCAATTATGGAGGCCGACTTGAATCGTTGAGCATAGGTCAGCTCAATAACGTAAATATATTTTTTAACTTGAAAATTCAATATCTCACAAACTACTAGGAGTTTCAGCACAAATAAGGGCTCATTGTAAAGAGGAAAATCTCCTCTTTGATGGTCTAGGTCGCATGTTGAAATGTTGCCTCTAAGGTCTTCAATTGTATTTTTCTTTGAAATTTTCCTCAAATTATTTAGTGCAGAAGCTAAATAGGACAACATGATTTCTCTTTGTTTGGCTACTCCATTGTTTAGATTTTTTATCATCATAGGATCATGTAGGAAATCCACATCATCATGATAGTTTCCAACAATGAGTGTATCATCCATGTCATCACATAATGGTGTAGTGATATGTTATAGTGCAACATCAATAGGAGAACTCCAAAATAGTCTTCCAATTGTCAAATGATCTCCAACCATGTTACCCCCATAAAGTATCATCAAGTGTGGTCATTGTTCAAGAGTCTTACATCATTAAGTGTATGCCTCCATATGTCATCAAGAGTTAAGGTCTAGATCATCAAGTGTATGCAACATTAGATCAAGGAATTCTTAGTACTTCTTTCATTAGTGGTTTGAATTCTTCATGACTTGAGATCTTTGTTGATGGTATCTTGTCAACCAAGAGTCATGACATCATCATCTAGAACCAGGCATCTCAAGAATATTGACATCTTGGTCAATGCCATATTGACATCAATGATAACCTTGATTAACAATAATTGTGATAACATAAAGACCATTAACATAAAATAACAATTACATATTTCATATAGTAATTGTTTCAAATTTATAAATACTATTATGATGCATTCCTTTGGTTTTTAATATCCTCCATTGTTCGTATTCTCATATTCATCATGCCCATAATAATATTTATTGTTTATCATAGTAGAAGCTAACATTAATAACCGATTTTGTTAGATATAAAATTTAATCTTTATGATGCCGACCCTAATGTTTTTGATACTGTACACACACACACACACACACACACACACACACACACACACATATCCCCAAATTGAGGGAGACTTCAAGATATAAGATTTATTTTAGAAGTCTCCTTATATAGGAACAACCTTAGGCATGGCTTGGACGAGCCATGAATTCAGCTTGAGGATTTCTTTCTTTCAATCTAGCGACAAGATAGTAATTTTGACATCCCTATTATTATTGATAGTTAATTAGTAACATCACAAGTCAGCAGGAAGAGTGAGGGGCTAACTGGACCCAATAGAACCAGCCACAACTACCAACTTAAATGAATAAGAGGTTAGTTTAGAGCTCTGATTAAGTGCCCTTCCCAAATGTTGATGAGGTCATTTTTTCCATCAACATTATTATGATCCATAAGATGTAGTCCATTTCAAGTACTTGAATATCCTTTTTGTTGCTAGTAGATGACTATTTTTAGGTGTTGATTGATATCTTGCCACTAATTTGATTACCAACATTATATCTGGTCTAGATATTGTTAGGTATAACAAACTCCCTATCATAGATTTGTAGAGCTTCTAATCAATCTAAGTTGATTCATCATATGCACATAACTTGCATCCCAATGCCATAGGGGTTGAGATAGGTTTAAAGTCTTCCAATTGGAATATTTTCAACCTATCCTTTAGGTATTATCTTGAGAAATGAGTCCTGCATTTTGTAGGATTTTCAACCCTACGTAAAAGGTAAGTTCTCTAACCATTGACATCTCAAACTCGGACTTCATATCTTCAACAAACTATTTTACTAGATGATATTTATTATTTCCAAAAATAATATCATCCACATACACAACCATGATTAGGAGTTCATATTCATTAGCCTTTATGTCCAGATGACTATCAACTCCTCCTCTCTTGAAACCCTATTTTTGAAGGTACTTGTCCAACCTAAAGTACCATGCTAGTGGTGCTTGTTTAGGACCATACAATTCTTTCTTTAATCTACATACATAATTAGGATTATTTGATAATATATATCCCCCAAGTTGTTCCATATAGAATTCTTTCTCAATTTCTCCATTCAGAAAAATAGACTCTGTTAGCACTTGAAATTTCACCTCAGGCTGAGAAAGGCAAACCTCAAGGCAACATCAAACCATTTAGCCTCGTAGCTAGCCCTACGGGGCAGGAGAAGGCTCTCTCCGGTCTATCTCGTAAAATCTCCAATAGATGAGAAGACCAATAAGGTAACACTGATATTAGGCTAGTAAACTGATCAGAAAGATTGATTTTCGGGTTTTTGGATTTTTGGTGGCAAATTGAGGAGAGGGCAATTTTGGGTGCGGGGATGGGACACAGTTTCTGCAGGGGGTTCCTTAGGGCGAGGTAGGAGACAGTGTTGATGCCTTTAACTAAAGTGGATGGTCAGGAATGAAAGAAAGAGAGCTAAAGAGAGCAAACAATAACTTTGAATTCTCTTTAGACAGTAGAAAACATTGAAATTAAACAAACTTAAAAGCAGAGCATGGCAAGCATGAATTCTTACTTTAACATTTCATTTGTTTAATGTGCAGAAGTAAAGAAAGGAAATGAATCACATAACAAAGCTTACAAGAACATTGAGAAACACACCATCAACACATGAGTCCACAAGAATCCCAAAGAGGACTGCAAAACCCTAGTCTTCCTTAGCCAAAAATCGCAAAGATATAGTGAAATAATACAATGATAGCTTCTCCCTCAAGAGTCCAACCTTCCAACCCCTGAAAATGACTAAGAAAATACATAATATAGGCCAGCTAACACCTTTCCTTGCCTCTAGGGGTCGAGCTCATCCTTCTAGGAGCTATTTCAACCAATTCTAAACTGAGCACTAGAAAATAGGCAGTCAAAACAACTTGCTTCTATAAACTTGGAAACCAGTTCATACATTCAATTTTTACCCTTTACATGAATGAATCTTCTAGAAGTGTTAAACAAGAGTAAAAGTGTCTTAGAGTTGTCATAATTACATCAAAGATAATCATTTTTCACCCCAAAAAGTCAAACTGGAGCCAAACTGCGTTTTCTGGGCTGAACTGGTCAAATCTGGCAAAATTTCCTCAAAAGGTCGCACACCTTTTCTCAAAGGGTCTCACACTTTTGCAGCTCTGTTTGGAGGCCTTTCCATTATCAGAATTGGGTGCAGGATAG
>APFE031437490.1:164562-183063 GCA_000404065.3 Pinus taeda
GGGAAGGTGTATGAACATCAGGATACAAGTTTTGCCGATGATTTGACCGCCCAAGAGAAATTGTCTTCAAAACCCTAGGAGAGGGAAATGACCTTGCCTCGGTGCAACTGAAGCATGGACAAGGTGTAAGATGACTCATTAGACACTGAGATGATAATAAAACCCTATGAATGATGATAGACTCAGCTGAATTATGACATGGATGGGCCTTTGGGCAACTTTTAAAAGAGTGAGAGGAAACCCTAGACCTAATGCCTAGTGACCAAATTTTGCTTGAAGACTCACTGAAATGACAAAATTTGACCTTGACACTCTGAGACCACTTTGTAAGAGCATATTTGATCACTGGAGGAAGGCTGGAAAGACTGACACTAACATTGGCTCCAATGGGGATGGTAGCTCCTTGGAGGTGCCAAGAACCGCAAACCTCTGGGAGAGCAGACCAGTGCTTCCAACCATTGGGCGATGGAGTCATTATCAACACAACTCTTGACGGGGTAGGTTTTATTTCCTTGCAAATATAAAAGGGAAATTGCCATGGAAACATAGGGAAAATGAAATAGGAAACATAGGGAAAATGAGAACAAGGGGAAACAATGAAACAACAATAAAACCCTAGCACCTTTTACAAATTTATAAACATCCACATGGAGTCTTTCTTCTTGCATAATTTGATCATTACAAGCACATTCATGATGTTACCCAACAAATCCAGCAGCTATTCACAAGTTTGAAGGGCCTACCTCAAACAATTTGATGAAGTGAAGGAGCTTGAGAAATTCTAAAATGAGTTGGGGAAAACTAGCTTGGCATGTCGTGCAGCATACCCAACATGTCGCGCACCTCCCAACATGTCGCGCCCGTAGCAAAATTCCACTATGTGAGACCCTCTGACATGTCGCGCACCTCCCAACAAGTCGCACACCTATCCTGACATGTTGCGCTTTTTCAGGAGGCTTTTGGAGGCCTTCCCGGTGTCGGAATTGGGCGCAAGATAGCTCGTTGGAAAGGTATTTGAGTCTAATTTCCAAAAAAACTGGAATTTATTAATTTTGAGTTGATTTGACCTATCAAAAATCAAATCTCCCAGGACTGTCCAAAAAGTGCCAAATGAGGCTGTCTCAAGGAAGAGTGCTGCTGCAGTCAACTTTTGAATGCCTTCCTCAACCGCACATTGAGATCATGATAGCTAATTAGAAAGATATTTGTGTCTAGTTATCATTTTACCCATCAAGAAAATCATTTGGCCAACCAAGCTAGGAGAAAACGTGATGTTCCCAAGGTCACTCCAGAGGTGTCTTTGATTCTCCTGAGGCAACGGTATTCTTGACATTTCTCTCAAACCATGACACCTGTACAAAAATTGAAGGAGGTTTTTTGTCTTTGGCATGTTTTGGACAAAAAAATCTCTCAGTTTCCCAAAATTCATCTTTGAGTTCTCTGGAACATTATTTGAGTGCGACTTGTCCCGATGTGTGAAACAAGGAATTTTGTCGAAATGGAGTGAAATGAAGGGGATAGGGGGCTTCTAAATTCTTGGGGAAATTTTTTGGAGTGGGGAGGGATGTTAGGAAGCAGGGGAAAGTGGAATCTAAGAGATTGAGTGAGGGGAAGGGGTCCATAAGGGCAAAACACAGGCCCAACCTAGAAAATTGCCAAGTTGTAGCTAGAAACTACGGTTTGTGCGAAAATGAGGAATTTGGGGAATCTCAGTGATGGGAAGTGATTGATAAGGTACATTAAGGATAGGGGAAGGTGTATGAACATCAGGAAACAAGTTTTGCCATTGATTTGACCGTCCAAGAGAAATTGCCTTCAAAACCCTAGGAGAGGGAAATGAACCTTGTCTAGGCACAACTGAAGCATGAATAAGCTGTAAAATGACCCTATGGAACTTGACATGATGATGAAAACCCTCTGAATGATGATAATCTCAGCTGAATAGTGACATAGGTTGGCATTTGGGCAACTTTGAAAAGAGTGAGAGAAAACCCTAGACCTAATTCCTAGTGACCAAATTTTGCTTGAAGACTCACTGAAATGACAAAATTTGACCTTGACACTTCAAAATCACTTTGTAAGAGCATATTTGATCACTGTAGGAAGGCTGGAAAGACTGACACTAACAGACTCCACATCCATTTGGTACAATTTGAAATCATTATAACAAGAAAAGGACAAAAACATCATGATTGCCTCCAATCTTGCCCCTGGTACAAAATTTTCTTCATAGTCAAGACCTTATATTTGTGAGTAACCCTTGCATACTAGTTTGGCTTTGTTTCTAACAATTTGTCCTTTTTCATTCATCTTGTTTTTGAATACCCATTTTGTACCTATGACATTCTTTGCAGCTGGTCTTGGTGTAAATTCCCAATTATTAGTTTTTTTAATTTGAGCTAACTCCTCATTCATAACATCTATCCAGATTTTGTATTTACTTACTTCATAAAAGTTATTTGGTTCAATCTGTGACAACATAGCAATATGAGCCTCGTTCGTTTACTCTGCAAGTTTCCTCCTTGTTTGAACTCCTTCACTTTTATCTCCAATAATTTAACTGTTAGTGTGATTCTTCTGGACATGCCTTAAGGGGCCTTCTGAGTGAGTCTTTGTATTTTATGATTCTTCATCCTGTAATTCATTTTCTTCACTTTCATGGTGATGATCTATAGGATTGATAAAACATCTTATTTTTTCTTATCAGAAAACTCTTCATCAAGCCTTACATCTATACCATCCATAATATTATATAGTTGTTTATTATAACACTTGTATCCCTTACTTTTTGAAGAGTACACGGAAAATATTCCTTCATTTGATGAGCATCATCAAATTTTCCTAACTTTTCATAATTGTTTTTGGTATAGAATTCACTTCCAAACATTTTAAATTTTTTGATTTTAGATGGCTTACCGTGCCACAATTCGTAAGGTGTGTTGTCATAGTTTGGTCTAAGATGTGCCTTATTGAGAATATGAATTGTTGTGTGTACCGCTTCCGCTTAATAGGTTTGAGAAATGTTTCTCTCTTGCATCATGGCTCTATCCATTTACTGAACCTATTTGTTTTATCTCTTTGCAAGTCCATTCTGCTATGGTGTGTGGACAATAGTATATTGCCTTTTTATGCCATGTTCATCACAAAAATATGAAAACTCATATGAAGTAAAATCACCTCCTTTGTCTAACCTTATACATTTTATCTTTCATCCTATTTTATTTTTTGCTAGTGCCTTGAATATTTTGAACTTCCCAAATGCTTCTGTTATTTCTAAGGAATGCTACTCATGTCAATCTAGAATAGTCCCCAATTACCAACATGAAATATTTTCTCCTCCTAGTGCTTCTATTCTAGAAGGACCACACAAATCCATATGTACTAAATGCAAAGGCTTACTACTTGAAAACCTATATTTGACTTTGAATGAATTTCGAGTCTATTTTCCCATTCGAAATGACTTGCAAGTAGGCTTTTGAGGCTTCTTTATCTTTGCTAGGTCTCGAATTGCTCTTTTCTTACTAATCCTGATGATGTGATTTAAATTGAGATGCCTCGATATCCTATGCCAAAGCTAAGACTCATGTTGTTTGATTATGTAGCACTCTTCATTATCTTCCTTCAGAATATATACATTATTCTAGGTTTGAACTGCTTTAGCCAAAACCTTCCCAATAGTTGTTGACCTGGTTTCACAATCTTGAGCTCTGAAGAGCACATCACAACGTATATCACACATCTTATTTACACTCAACAAATTATGTTTCAAACCATCTAAAAATAGCCCATCCCAAGCCTTTCCTGTTCCATTGTTCTGAATGTGATATTTCTAGTTTTATTTTCATCTATGGATACGAAATTTCTTTTATCTCCTGTCATATGTCTAGAGAAACCACTATCCACATACCATTTACTATTTTTATCTTGAGCATAAAGAACTAGGCTACACTTATCAACTTTCTTCTCTTTGTTATTCTTTCTCCACTTCATATAATCATCTGTTCTACAATTGTTTTACAATTGTGATATGTTGTTTTTAAACTAGCATTCATATGAATTATGCCTAAAATTGTGATAGTAGAAACACTTAGTGATATCAAAGGGAGAGGAAAATGGGTTTCTTTCCAAATTCATGTTTGTTTTAATGTTTGAAAATATATTGTTAGCCTCACTTCTTTTAGGATTACCTAGCTCATTTCTTCTGACATAGGCTCTGCAATTTATAGCTTTATGTCCAAATTTTTTACAACAATAACAATACCCATAGAAAATGTTTCCATACCTGGTAGTGGATGATACTTGAGGATAACCATCTTAACATTTGATAATATTATCTCCTAAAGAAGTATGGTCTCTGATAGTTTGTTGTTTGTTTGTCCACTCATTTTGTCTACTACAATTAATTGGAAGTGCTTCTTTGTTGCCGCTCCTTAGATGTTGAAGTGTTGCTCAAATTATTGTTCTCAAATTTATGTGAACTTCCGCTATATCCCTTGACAACTTTTACAAAAGTAATTGTCTTTTTGTCCTCTGTCTTAATTTCACTGGACTCTCCTTCATAGCGTAACCCAGTCTTCATAAGTGGAGACCTCTCAATATTTAATATCACATCTAGTTTTTCAAATCCTTTTAAGTGTTGAATATTCAAGTTCAAATTAGTTTGTGCCTACTCCATCGTTTCCTTCAGGGTTACCACTTCTTTTTCCAATATTTCACACTCTTGGCTTTTATCTTTTATTTGTTGTAGACAAATATCTTCCACCTTCTTTTCTTATTTAATTTCAACCTTGAGCTTAATAATTTCCTATGAATTTGATTATTATTTTACATAAATCTATTTATGCTTCTTATTCTTCTATTTAAGTCTATCTATTTCCTCTAGGGCACTAATCAACCCCCCTCAAGATATACCTCGCCTTCTTCTTCATATCCTTCATATTCCTTGCATTCTTTCTCCAGATCTTCTTAGGCCATCAACATGAATTCACTAGTTCCATATTGACTAGTGGATTCATTATAGATTTCAGATACACTACTGTATTCTTGAGCGTAAAATCTTTTTCTTTTAAATGTTGTCTTTTTCATTTTATTAGAATTGTTCTTCTCTTTCCCTCTAGAATAATTTTATTCTTTATTATAAGGACATTTTGAAGTATAATTCCCCACTATTCCACAATTGGAACACTTAAATGGGAGGTTTCCTTTATACTTACATGTACCTTTCTTCAATATTCTAACAAATTTCACTTCTTTTTCATCATAGTATGAGCATTGAACATTCCTTGTCTTCTTTAAGTTTTTCTGCCTTAAAAGATGCATCTCTTGTAGTTGAATTTCCATTTGAAATTCTTTCCTCCTATGTTATCAAGGAACCAAGTTGTTGATCCCTACTTAGAGTCTCAAAGTTGGTTGCGTCTTCTATAGTTGAAACCTTAGAATTGAACTTTGAAGGCAATGACCTATGGACTATGACATTCTCTTTGATTGTTTCTCCTAGACCCATCATGACATCAACAACTTCACCTAATATTAGAAATAACTTAGCAATATCTTCATATTCATTCATTTTTAATGTCTCAAACTGCATTCAATATACTTGCAATTTGGCCATATTTACTTTGGCATCTCCTTCATGGATATTTTGCAGTTTTATCCCAAATTAATTTAGTTGTTTTATAATGCATTACCTTAAAAAATTCGGATTCACTTAATCCACTAAGAAGTGAATTCATAAGTTTTTGGATGTAAATTCTAGTTTGTCATCTTTATCACTTCTCATTTCCTTTGGTTCTTCATACCCTACCAACATAATAGCCCACACTTCAACTCCAAGAGACATTAAATATGTCTTCATTCTTACTTTCCAGAAGGCATAATTTATACTGGTAAATAGAGGGGTTTTATTTGTTGAACATCCTTTCCGACTAGCCATTCTAATGATTCAGGATCTCTTTCCAATTGTTAAACTAATATTGAAGGAACTAGTTCTAATACCAATTGATAAATGTGTGGAAATTACTAAGAGGGGGAGTGAATGAATAATTTTACCTTTCTTCTAGTATTTATCTCAACTTAATATTATTTTTCAAATATCTTCTTATGCATCTAATGGCTTATGTACATGTTCAATTTCTAGTTGTTTCTTTTGTAATTACCATAGAGATACTTTGCATATATTCCTATTCATAGTTTGAAAAAATTCACACAACACTCAACAAGAAACACATGAAGACAACATATATAAGTGGAAACCCATAAGGGAGAAAACCACAAATTTTTGGCTGAAAGTGATGTGAAGGAAACCTCCTACTCCCCTATTACATCAATTTTTCTTTAGGTGCCTACCTCAACAGGCTACAACCTGTTCTTTATCAAGCTATAACCTGAAAGGAGAGTGAAATCTCCTAATCACAATAAAAAATTAAGTTGTTGGTTACCTAAAATTAATTTCTTCCCTTAAGTCTGATGCTCATCTTCTCTACCTTTCTTCTTCAATTATGTTCCTCTTCTACTACTTTTCTCTTCTTCTCCTCACCAGAACATTGCTCATGAACTCTCTCATATAAACTTATAAAATCCAAAATGTTCTCTTCTCATTCAAAAATGTATATTTTATAAGCATATCTTATTTATTGTTTGTATTCTATGCATGAATGAGAATTGAGGAGTTGTATCCTAGTCTTTTAAGGATGTTCATAATCCGCCTCTTCATTTTCAAATCTGAAATTCAGAATTTTGTTATATAAAATAGAGATGAAATAATATAGGCCAACAATAATGATTGCAAAATACAAATCTTCAAAAAAATTCAACTTTGTATTAGCTACATTTTTCAATTTTGTACCAACCATATCTTAATGCCTTTGAGGATTCCTGATTAATAAAAGCATACATTTTCCATCTTATGTGTCAAGATATCATGTGCCATTTTTCATTTTGATTGTAAGTTACACATCAAGATAATCAATCAACATATTTAACAACAATCAACCTTTGCACTTCACATCACTTATTATCCTTTTCACTTGAAGCAATCTTGCAACAATGACAGTCTAACAATCAACATAAATAAACCTTAACACAATAAAAAACAAACAAATTAATGGAAAAAAGCATCCTTAACATGATCATTTGACATAATTCTAGCCTTACCAATATAGGGAGGATAATGGAAGGTGGGAGAAGGTTATGGAAGCCTTTTACAAGCCTAGTACTCCTTAGGAACCCATTTTGCATAAGGAGGGAATGCAAACATTGACCTATAACAAATTTGTCCTAAACTTTCTGTATGCAGACTGCTTGAAGAAGTTGACAAGGAAGTGAAGAGGGTACTGATGGTAACGCTAGAAATGAAAATGACAGTGTTATGCCTTGCAAACCAATAATATGATGTGCACACCATAAAGATCACTTAACTTGAAAAACATCTAAAGCATGGTAACAATACTAATTGTAAAAAATTAAACTAGAAAGCAAAGGATGAGTTGAATTTTATTCAAGATCTAAATGCTCCATTAAAAGGAAACCTATCCTTTTGTGCTTGAAAATGCAAGTCCTACAATCACACTTTCCAAGAGAGATGGTTGATAAACCTGCAAAGGAAACTTTTTATACCAATAAAACTGGCAAGAAAGGAAGTACTAGTAAACTAGGTACAGAAAGAAAAGATGCAAAAAATAATGTACAAAAGAGAGAGACTAGTTTGCTTGGGTTGGGCCCTAACCCAACGATACTCAACACTCTGAAACACACTAAGATTAAAGGAAACAAAGTGCTTCTTATTGATCTTAAAAGGATATCAAGTACATGATATGGAAATGAAATTTACAAGTACAAGCTCGTAGCTCTAGTAGTCACTATTCTCCACCAAAAAGTAAATTCCATTTGAGCTCTCGAGCTCCTTTATTTATACAAACTGAGTGAGGGGGTAACCTCCTTGGAAGGAGGGTTGCTTCCCTAAAAAATCCCTACAAAAGTGTATATAGCCTCATGATATCCTTGCAACTTATATTGAGTGGAACAACTAACCAATAGGCAACTAAGTTAGTTGGTGAGTTAATGCATGGAATGCACCTCCTACATTTCCTCTTGTTGTCTCCAACGTACTTCTACAAAAATGAATGCACCCTTTTCCTGGACATTAATCATGTTAGGCCACAAGATATGATAAATATTCATTGATCTCACTGATAAACACATTATAATCCAAATAAATGTTATCAAATGCAAGGAGAGAGGTAAATGTAGGCTGAATGATGGCCATATGGGCCTTGATTTCTACCTATTAATGAAGCCCATCAATAATGAACAACTTGGCCATTTATTATAGGGGAATTTCCCTCTTGTTCTGATTCATGATATTTAATCTTCTTTGAACCATTGTCTACTTCACACTTCAAAGAGGCCTTCTTTGATATCACTTGCAACTTGAGTACCTTTATCATAGATGCACTGCAACTCATCCCATATCTCTTTTGCAGTCTCATAATAGATTACTTTTTCATAATCTGACTTATACAAACCTTTCAATATTTCCTCATTATATTTTGGACAATGCACATTATATTTTATTCCATATTCTATAGATAACCATACATCCAGGTCAAGAGCTTTTAAATAAAATTCCATTCTTACATTCTAGATTGTATAATTTGATCCATTAGAAAATGGGAGTCGATATGGTGTAATCCAACATTGGTTAACAATGATCCTTGAAATATACATTATGGTAGTTAAATTGTTCTTAAAGGAAACTTCTCTAATACCAATGTTAGAAATCAAGATAATATTGAGGGGGGTGAATCAATATTATTACTGATTTAAATGAAATATGTCAATTTATTTAATAACAATTCATGTAAGAAGCATCATAAATCAACACATGAATCACAAAAAAACACTATAATTAGCACACACATATGCAACACATAGAGACAACAGAAGTACGTGGAAACCCATAAAGGGAGAAAACCACCAATCTTCTTCTTATTTTCTTTCGTAAGTGCAAGATCCAACTTGATATTACAATATGTTTTCTAGGAAACAACCACTCTTTGATTTATCAGCACCAACTTGAAGGATCACCAACCCCTTTTTGTTTTGTAGGAACCAACCAACAGGAAGTAGCAACTCCCTGATTTGCAAGCCACTACTATAGGAGCACCAACCTCTATTTTATTTTTTAGGAACCCACCTAAAGTAAGTATCGACTCCCTGACGTGTAGGCACCAACCTGTTGAACCATGTAGATCCATTTTTCATTCATTTCAAACTTAGACCTACTACACTTCTTTGTCATAAACACATAGATAAATTCTCTTTTCTTCTCACAAAACCACCTATATTAGTTCATGAAACACCTCTGACATCAATGCATTCTCTGCAATCTTGCTTCTCTAGACACACACCTTGGATACCTTAGATACAATCCATACTTTGATACCTAATCAATTGCTTATTGCTATTTTAGAGCTACATTTTGTTTTAATTTTAGTTTATCTTCAACTCTATTTTTTCAGATTAATTTTTGTTTTGATAAATTAAACTCAACTCAACAAATTATTCTAATTGATTTATTCATAATTTGTATGTGAAAAATGCCTTGCATATTGTTTTGAATTGAACTTTTGAGTCTTTTTATTGTTTTAATTCAATTATACAATTTAATTCTAATTATGGTTTAGTTGTATTTAACTCCTCTTCTAACTTTGGTAAACTACCAAATATGGAATAAATTCCAAATACATCAATAGTGTGCCAAAGTGTACCCAATCGCCCATGTACCTATGCTGCAACACCTTTCTTTGAAATTTGTGGCCAAGATCTTGTCTTTAAATCCTTGAGCACTAAAACCTTTTATTCAATTTCGGGCCTCTTCCATTGTTGCAATCGAGCATATCATTTGAAAGTCTGAACTCCGAAACTAACTTTCTGGGCACTAAGGCCTGTTTCGAGCCCACTATCATGCTATTAACCATTTTCAATAAAAATATTAACACTGGAAATGCATGCAAATATTTCCCCTAATGCTATTCCCGAAGCATTGACGATCTGTGTATTGATGGTGATATTTTCATTCGTCAGGTCTATCAACTGCATTGCACCCTACATTTACACCTTTACTTGGACATCCACAATGGGACATTAATGTTCATGTCTATTGACATAGAATTTCTCATCTTTCGCGGTGTTTCACCTCTCTGAGCCACTTTCCTTTTATTCTAGTGTAGGACGTGAATTTTTCATGTTACCTGCCAATATTTTTTTTTATCTCTTGGCTCTATCAATTGTGATTGATTTCTTAACATGCACCCTACAAATTCTTCCGTGGTGTGATGATGTCATCCTTGGATAACCAGATCAAAAATAAAAAATACAAAGCTATATCACATCACATGAAAAATGCACATATGATTTCTCTCAATAAAAACTTCATTATGTATGGTTATATACAAATTTACTAGTCAAGACTGGAAGGAAGTAGAATACTTGCAGGAGTTTTACCAACAAGGTTGGAAGGAATCAGTTTCTTCCTAAGTCTAAATATATTTGCAAACTCATTCACTTTTCCCCACAACATTCTGATACCCCATAAAATGAACACGACTAAGCTTGGGCTCCTGTACCAGGGAGAGTGACCTAGGTCAGCGATGCTAACCCAAACTCAACTTTTGTACCAGACTTAAGTCAAGCCCTAGTAGCAGTAACAATCTCATAGCCGCAATAATCTGCACTTTCTCTATTCAAGCTCTCTGCTCTGTATAACAAATACATCATCACAATCCAACACTTAATCCACTTAGCTCTCAAAACATAATCGATAATCATATTGCAACATAGCTTCTCTTGCAACAACATCGTGCAATACTCACTGACATAATACTAAAAATAATGTGTCAAAATATATCACTTAAAACACCCTCTACTATAATGCTAAAAAATATAACAATATCTCACTAGAAGCCTCTATTGTGAAGGGCTAAATACATTTAGTCTTTTGCACTATTAGCATCAGTAATAAATGAA
Organism: Pinus taeda; assembly: GCA_000404065.3. Classification (NCBI taxonomy): domain Eukaryota; kingdom Viridiplantae; phylum Streptophyta; class Pinopsida; order Pinales; family Pinaceae; genus Pinus; species Pinus taeda. The sequence goes on from APFE031437490.1 coordinate 175,588, forward strand.
ATCCATACACACTTTGATTGTAGCTATAGCATACTCATTAGAATGATTAAGCCTTTCAAATAAATTCATAAGCTATCCATAGCATGCTTAAAGACTTTGTTTGAAACCAAATTTTCTTAATCTTCCCATGAAGATGCCTTGCCACTATTCTCTCGCTTTAGATATTCTTCCTTTACTACAAGATACACCTTTTCCTTCACTGAAACTTGAAACTTTTGTCACCAGGGAAACCTCATAGCATCATTCCACTGCTTCATATATTTTGATGCAGAGCCTTCAACAAGTCACCATTTCTTGAGAATGATTCATCATGTGACTGAACAGTTGAACACAAGTTGTTTCAAACCTTAGACAAAAACAGGGTTCAAATTTATTCTAGCATTGATAATGCATTTCCATATATGTGTTTGTCCTCCAATTGAATTATGTCTTCAAAATTGCCTTGGATCTTTGAATTGTTATACCTCGGATCAATTACCTTTATCAAAATTTGTATCAACTTATAGAAAACCTTAGATCATAGAGCTTGGATATTTTCTCAAGCCACCACAAAGATTTAGGTCAATGCATTCATATCTTTGCCTCAAACATTGGCATAAGCAACCTAAAAAAAAATTCCACAACAAAATTTTGTGAGGACTGAATATACTATCTTTACATAGAGATGTTAGGGCTCAAATGTGGCAACAATGGTAGGGGATGAAAAACAAAGAAATCAAATGAAATGTATGATCTTTGATCCTCGTTCAAATCTAATCATAGATCAAGTCATTATTAGATGTTGGATTATCTTGTTACAGGGCTGAAAATGTTATAGGAAGGTTCGAAGACTTTTGGAGAAGGTCGAGAGTATGATTACAAGCTTTGGATATGGTTAGAGGGTCTTTTAAGGTTTCCCATCACATAGATCTGAACAGGGGAAGGGTAAATCAATGGAAGGAGCCAAGTTGCAACTATAGGTCAAGACCCAATAGGGCAGAAGTGTTTTAGACTTAGGGGTGGTTTTAGTGTGAAGAAGAGAGACAAAAATGCCTTTTGATGCAACAAAATATGGATCTGAATACTCCTTTTCACATGCAAAGAGAACTTAAATAATATGAATTCCTTGCTAGAACCAATACCCTAAACTAATACCCAAAAGAAACCTTTGTTTAATAATTTCATAGGTAGACTTTCCTTTGAGAGAGAGAAGGACAAGAATTCAAAATTTTAGCTTCCTCAAGATTTGAATTTACTCCACAGATTTAGAAATATCAGAGGAGAAAAAAATTGAGTTCACTTTATATATTTTTTGAAAATGTATCATCACATATTTATAGTGAGAATTAACTTACTTGAGGCTGAATCAAGGAGGGAAAATTTAATTTTAAAATTCAAAATTTCCCTTTCATTCTGAACCAAAAAAAATAAATTTGACTTTCCTTCCATATGATGAGAATTTGATTTTAATAGTTGAACTTTATTTGTGATGAAATTAGTTTTTCCCTTGATTTAATTTTCCTTAGGTAACTAATAATATCATGCCATATCATCTCCCTCTTTGGGGTTTTTTCCCATAAGGCCGGGTCATCAAATTTAATTTCAAATATCACTTGAATAATGAGGAATCATGTGATGAGCCACATACTATTGGAATTGGTAGGGCGAGGAGAATCTCATTAAGGTGACCTTGACCACAAGGATCTTAAGTTTCCTTGTCATATTTGTCATCAATAGTGGGACATGTGTGAGGTAAGGGATCCAAGCCCTAGAGTTGGGGTTTAATCAATGCATCATCTCAATGATGCATGTTAACATATGGAGGAAATCAATGATGATATCCTTCACTCACTTTGACATCAATGACAACCTAGTCAACAATCTTCACCTTTGTCATTGATGTCAACAAACTTAGCATAACAAGGCATGTTTCATTATACTTTCTCTCTTCCTTGTTTCTTCCAAGTTTTTCTCCCCCCCTTTGTGTGAATATTGGGGGCTAGATTGTTATTTGATGTAGATAATTGAATTTAAAAACTTTTCATCATTTACATATTTCATTCACCCCATAATGTCATAACATCTTTAGCAATTATATAGAAATAACAATAACATCAACAATGCATTGGAACAATAAAGAACAATAGAAGAAAAACATACATAATAGAGACAGGGATTTAGGTCAAATACAAAGGAATAACCCCACAAGGGGGAAATCCCAAACAAATTCTTCTTCTATTAGATGTTCATCAATTCTTCACCCAAGATACAAAGTAAAATGTGGTTAAGATACACCAAGCATGCTTCTAGGGCCAACTCAAGTCAGTTCAAAACTTCGTTTGTGAGCTGAATGAAACAAATCCAAGAGAGATAATATCATATCACTGTCATATACAATATCATATTTTTCGTAGAGACGCTAACAAATATTCCGTCCATCATGGTTTCACTATCATCAAGGTCACATCATCATACTATCATAGGCACTACCATATTAAAAAGGTCACTATCACTGTCATAATCATATACTGAGATCCATGTTGTGTAAGAAAGGTTACCATTATCATGCATCATAAGAGAAAGGTCACGGACATCAAGGCCATTGTAACCAAGTTTCTTGTCATCATATATCTCTCCAACAACATAATAGCAAGGTCATTGTCACATGTCATATGTATCATTGTCAACATACATCATACATCATATATCAAGTATCATTATTTTTAAGATTGATGTCTCATTGTCAAGGGTATTATCATTGTCTCACTATCAATATTTTTGTAATGTGGTCTATGTCTTGTTGTTAACAAGGGAATGTAATCACTGTCATATTAGGGTTTTTGACATATTACTTATATTGAAATCATTGTTATATCTATTACTATCTCACATCAAGGTCTTCATGCAAGTCATAGAGAATTTGTGATTCAATGCATAAAGTTAAGCCTCATACTAATGTGAAAGAGCCATTGAATTGAACATAAACATTAGTGTGCGAGAAATTGTGAGTCATAGGAAAGAACCACTGTGCAGACCATTGGGAGTATTGCGAGCTATGGGAAAGAGCAATTTTGATAATTTGATGCTACTGTATGTAATACGATGTCAAAAGAGTTTTGTGATGCCACTGTAATGCTACTATATATAATTTGATGCCTCTAGAAAACCACTATAATGGAACTATATATAATTCAATGCCACTGGAGTTCTATGATGCCTACTAAGAATTAAAAATTGAGCCATAGAAATTATAGTATGTGCCAAATGCGAGTGAAAAAAAATAGTGTAAAGTGATTTGTAGAGTGCGAACCATTGTGTATTATATGCAAGAGATGCAGGCCATTGTTAGAGAATACAAGCCACTATGAATGTGAACCATAATAAGTGCGAGCCACCGAAGAATAAGGGAGCCACAATGATATGTGAACCAATAAAATATCGAACCACAGCTGAATAAGGGAGCCATAGTAAAATAGTGAATCACAGAAGGATATCAAATCATATTAAACTACAAGCAATCCTACCATAGAAGATAAGCTTATCATGCAAGCTATGAACCATAGAGATGGTTTCATAAGAACCATATAAGAATACACGGACCGTCACACACAAGTCTGAGCTCCAATGGAGGAGGGGAGGATCTAATTTATAGTTGTTTCTGTGTGTCAAAAGACACATCTATTAGAGGTATTCCAAAATGAGGCTGACATGAAATCTTGGCGAGAGAATTATCAATTCGAAATATTAAATATAATTTTCCATGTGCCTTAATGAGCGCTTTCCCCATACTGGTTTACCATAGATTAATTATTATTAATAATATTTTATTTTGAGGTAGTTGGGTTTCCCTTTGGGAAAATTTGTTCCAAAGCTGTCCAAAATTCAAAACTCCTTCTCAACTAGTGAGGAATTTCCATCTACATCATAAGTCTCATCTTGGATGTCTCATCATCATTGCATCTCATCTCATATAATAAGAAAAATAATCCATAACCAACGATAGGGGAGATCAATTATATTCTCTAGAACCTACAAGTCTCTAGATCAAGTTTCATGACTTTCAGCTTAGTTATATCAGCAAGTCATCCATCTCTTCACATTTCGTTTCATCTTGTCTCTCCTTTGATCAGCGACTGAACAATGATGTTTTTATCTAAATAAGAAGAATCATCATATGGTAGCTCCGACTTCCACCCTATATTCAATGTCAATAGGAAAGATACACTTACCATGAGAGGTAACAATCACACACTATCCTATTGACCAATGAAAATAGGAGAGATACACTTACCACAAGGGGTAAGGATCATACTCTATCCTATTATCCACTGATCTTCTCACCTTGACTGTTAGAATTCTAGTGTTAGAACACCTACATCCTATCTAACTTGGGAGAGATGAAAACTTACCATTAATGGTAAGGATCACCTACATGCCCAAGTCCCCTCACCCATTGGCCAGATAGGGAGGAAAATCCTAACAAACCCATCATGTGGGTAGGATTCCAACTGGGGTATATACAACCAAGTATCACATTTGATGGTAGGGGGGCATAGCCACTTGTCATAAATGAAAATAATCACACACATGCCCTACAATGACAATATGAAAGATTCCCTCCTTTGGACAACCTTCGTCATCAAGAAAGACCCCTCCTAGCCCTTGAAAGTGTTAGTGTCAGTCTTTCCAGCCTTCCTCCAGTGATCAAATGTGCTCTTACAAAGTGATTTTGAAGTGTCAAGGTCAAATTTTGTCATTTCAAAGAGTTTTCAAGCAAATTTTGGTCACTAGGCATTAGGTCTAGGGTTTGCTTTCACTCCTTCTAAAGTTGTCCAAATGGCGGTCTATGTCATCATTTAGCTGAGTCTATCATCATTCATAGGGTTTTCATTATCATGTCAGTGTCTAATGAGTCATTTTACACCTTGTTCATGCTTCACTTGTGCCTTGGCAAGTTCATTTCCCTCTCCTAGGGTTTTGAAGCCAAGTTCTCTTGGACGGTCAAATCATCAGCAAAACTTGTTTCCTGATGTTCATACACCTTCCCCTATCCTTAATGTACCATATCATACACTTCCCAACACTTAGATCCGCCAAATTCCTCATTTTTGCACAAACCCTAGTTTCTAGCTACAACCTGGCAATTTTCTAGGTTTGGCCTGTGATTTTCCCTTTTGGAACCCTTCCCCTCACTCAATCTCTGAGATTCCACTTTCCCTTGCTGCCTAACATCCCTCCCCACTCCCAAAAATTTCCCCAAGAATTTAGAAGCCCCCTATCCCCTTCATTTTGCTTCATTTCGATCAAATTCCTTGTTTCACACATCAGGGAAAGTTTCACTCAAATGATGTTTCAGAGCCGTCAGAGATGAATTTTGGAAAACTGAGAGAGGTTTTTGTCCACAACATGCCAAATAAGAAAAACCTCTTTCACTTTTTGCACAGGTGTCATGGTTTTAAAGAAATGTCAAAACCGGCGAGAACGAAGGTGCTCCAAGGACGGTTGGCCAAAACACAAAAACGAAGGCAAACGCCCGATTCACTCCAAATTTTGGCCAAAGCCTCTTTGACTGAGCATGGTACTTGATTGGGGACTCCCAGCCCAAATTTCAAGAAATTTGGAGAAAATTTTGTCATTTGTGAATTTTTTGTGCCATTTACAGGTTTTGGCCATTTCAAGCGCCGCGTTCCAAGCGCGGCTATTTTGGAGGACTACTCGGAATTTTGAAAACTTGGCATTTTTGGAAAGGGCATGCAAAGAGAAAAATTACCAATACTTGGGAGAAGCCTGATTTTGAGATTTGAGCCTCCAAAAGCTCAAAATACATCAAAAAAATGACTTTCTGCCAACTTTTTGAGTTGCAGAAAGTGACCTTGGGAGAAATGGTTTTTGAGGGGGAAAAACAACTCCAAATTCAGAAATTCCACTTGGGATGGAAAGTAAACAGGCCAAGCTTTCCAATGAGCCATCTTGCACTTGATTTGGACCAGTGGAACCCACTCAAAAGTTGCTGCAAATGTGCACGGATGTGAGAGCCAGGGGGCGCGGATGTGAGAGCTAACTTTGCCAAAATTGACTTTTTTGGTCAAAAAACACTGTTTTGACTATGGTTGATTAATTTTACTTGTAGATGATGGATAAATGTAATATTTTCATGGCACTTTGATAGATTTTACCTCTCTTTACTCTTCTAGAAGCTTCCTTGATGTAAAAGGTGAATAATTAATGCATGAATCAGTTAGCTAAGTAATAGAGGCAAGTTGTTGAGCTGCCTATTATCTAGTGCTTAGTTTGGAATTAGTTCAAACTGCTCCTAGAAGGATGAGCTCGACCCCTAGAGGTGGGGAAAGGAGTTAGATGGTCTATATTATGCTCTCTCTTTCTCATTTTCATGGTTGGACTCTTGTGGGAGAAAGCTTTATTGTATATTGTACATCTATCTCTGCAATTTAAAGGAAAGGAAGGCCAGGGTTTTGCAGACATCATTGTGGATTCTTGTGGATTTTTGTGTTGATGGTGTGTTCTCTACATGTTCTGGTAAGTTTGTTTATGTATTCCACATCTCTCTTTTATTTCTATTTGGACAGATGAAATGGTAAAGTTTGAATTCATGCTTTGACATGCTCAGCTTTTTAGTTTGTTCAAAATTTATGTTTTCTACTGTCTAGAGAGGATTCAAATGGTTGTTTTCCCTTTTTAGTTTCTTCTCTATCATCCCTGATCATTCATTTCAGATTAAGGTATCAACGCTCACTCCTACCTTGCCCCAAAGATCCCCCTGCAAAAACTGTGCTCAATCCCCGCACCCGGAATTGCACTCCCTCCAATTGCCACCAAAAAACCCAAAAATCTTTAAATCAACCCCCCTTATCAATTTACTAGACTAATATCTTTGATCCTAATTGGTCAACTTATCATATTGAAAGATCTACCGAATCTGACCCGAGAGAGCCTTCTCATACCTCGTAGGGCTAGCTACGAGGTGAAATGGTTTGATGTAGCCTTGAGAGTTTGTCTATCTCAGCCTAGGTGAATTCCAAGCGCTAACATATTGGCGACCATACTGGGGAGAACAAACTTATCGATTGCTCATTGACGTGTTATTTCATAAGTCTTAGACGGAGTCTGAAGATACACCAGGTAGCCTTCGAACACGCTCTTGTTTTACATCAGCGTTAGTAGATAAACGCTGCTTCAGTCGATCTCTGTGAGCTTGTGAAATTAGCGCTTCATTGGCACTTTTACCCCAGTACATGTATCAAGTTCAGATCTGATTGTTGATACTGAACAACGATCAGACACTTGAAAGACTGAAATTATTCACTTGGCGACTCCAAATCAGTTTCGAGATCAGATCCAAAGACTCCACTGGAGGATGATCCCGACCAGCAGAAACATGAAAGGAGAATATGGCAAAATTAGGTATTCAAGTTGGAATTTCATCAAAGACATTTTGTTCTTTCTCATAAATTATTTCTTCTCTTTTCCCAACAATGT